>JAODAG010322096.1:0-11546 GCA_027574785.1 Orphnurgus asper | reverse complement strand
TTCTGTGTTTTCCCCTGGTTATTACCCAAGGAGTTTAAACAACTGCTTTACCATAATCATTTGTATTTATCAGGAATCATGAGGCTTGTTTTTCTAGAACTGCTAGGGAAGGATGTAAACAAGTGCATGCATGTTGCATTGAGTATTTAATCAACTTAGTTAATCTACTAGTGTATTTATACTCTATATGACCTTTTGTGTTGTTGAAACCTTGTTATTCTGTGTCCAGTGCTCCACAATACAAGAGAGACACTAGTGTGCTGCATACCTAGTACCTCATGGTTGACAGAAGACTTGGTGTAAACTATTGCAGTCAAGACCTGAATGGACTTTTACATGCCTGGAATAAGTTGTAAGAGGCACCTTTAATGTTGCAAGAAGTGACTAATAACAAATGTTGATCAGAACTGGTAATTTTATTCTCGCGAGAAATTCCTTGTTAAAATGTGTGCCTTTCGAGAGGAATTTCTTGCGAGAATATCCATTTCTCGCGAGAAATTTCTCATGAGAATATCCATTTCTCGCGAGAAATTCCTGAGCCCAAAATCTCGCGAGAAATTTTTGTAAGGGACATGACCACTCAAAGCACAGATTGCTAATGTGCAGACTGATCGCTAATGTGCAGACTGATCGCTAATGTGTCGAATGATCGCTAATATGCCGATTGATCGTCCATGTGCTGACTGATCACTACCAAATGATCGCTAAAACACGGACTGCTCGTTAATGTACCGATTAATAGATGGTGTGCCGACTGATCACTAGTGTACTGAGTGTGATGTTTTAAACCACCCCAATAGCTACATACCTGACAGGGGAGCATGCGCCACCCTCCAACCATCATCTCCTCCCCACCCTTCCTCACCAATTCAATTCCCAAACCCACTTCTCTCCACCCCTCCTCCAAACAACAAAAATAACAAATTCCAAAAAGACTCGTCTATTAATGGATCAAGATTCGTGCAGCTTACATCGGTTCAGTTATGACAGACCAGCCGGAAGAACCCTTCTTTTTACCTCAGTGGAGTATAGTCAACATTGCGGCATTTTCTGCTCCACAAAGAGCCGTCTACTAATTTTGTGATTTCTGCAAATCCATTTTAAATGCAAAGAACACATATTCTACTTCTCGAACGCCAATCCCACAAACCAAATATGGCCGGATACATCTCGTGAGATCCACCGCGACTGCTGTAACAAGCATCAGTCAGTGGTGCATCTATGAATTTCCAAAAGGGTGGGTGCCCAATATTGAAGCAACTTTATAAAAGAAATGGAAAAGCTTCAATAGCAAAACAGCAATAAATAAACAAATATAGCACAATTATGCACTTTAGAAAGAAAACACTATATTTGTGTCACATTCAAAAATTACCATTTAAAGTTAGTACACAACACTATCGTTGAAATTCAACATTTATCATCAGCAACATAATAAGGTTGTTTTGCTTTAATATGTAAACCATAACATATGTCAGGGCATGGCTATGTACGTACAGTTACATTTTAGAATTGGCAATTAATTGATGGTTAATATATTTTTGCTGTATTTTTGTCAGTTTTAAAAAAATCGGTACAATCTCATTTGTCACATCTTTTTCTAATCTTGTCGTAAAAAAATATATGCTCGCTTGAATTGTTTCAAAATATATCTTTGAAAGATCGCTACGAAGGAGAGAAAATATAAAATACTCTAAAGATAAGTTTCAGAAAGTCTGCTCTTGCCAGATACTGAAATCAACTGGGAGTTAAAGAGAAGGTATAAAATAATACTTGAAAGTGAAACAATTATTTACTGAAACAGCACTTTAAGGCAAACAAATATTTATTAAAACAAGATAAACCACCTCAAAGCTAACAAATATTTCTTTAAACGCAATTGACTACTTTAAGCTTTGAACAGAAGTTTGCCTGCTTCAAACTTGTTTATGAACAGTTTCTATCAATCGTGTTCTAGATTATCCTCATCTCCTGGCACCTTTCTTCAGTGACGTCCTGGTCTCCTGGAATGGTCAGCTCATTTCCAAGACAGTCCACGCACCAGCATGACCCTACAACGGAGATGATTACGTATATTGTCATGAAATGGTTGAAAGTGACGCCCATAGAAACTAAATGATTACTGATAGTAGTTCCAATGTCGCGGTGTAGCTGCGTGAATGCAAATCAAGAGGCCATTGTATACAATCCTGTTGTACCTGATTAACACCCGGTCAGAGTGGTATCAGAATTTGCTGAATAAACAGGATATTGTGTACTAGTCAGGTAAGACATACATGGGCAGTATGAGTACCAGGTATCATAGTTGACCGACTTTAGGAGCCCATCCACAACCAGACTGTAAAAACTGTTAAATGTGTGTTGGTCATATCATATATCTACTATATCAGAAGTCACTTATATACGTTTTATTGTCATCCGTTGCATACCGATATACAAAAATATTTGTTTACCAAAAGTATCTGCAAATTCCGATAAATATTGGCTTTCCCAAAACATCGGAATTCCGAAAATATTGGTATTTACGGAAGCATCAACAAATACAAAAAATATCAGTATTCAGTAGGAACAAAATCAGTATTTTTTGTAATAGGTGGTAAATGTTATTCAGTATACACTATGTGTGCTATGGAGCCGTGTACATTGACAACATGCAATACTGCTAAGAACATTGTTTCATTTGACGAAATATCCTTCCTCATCAACCATTACTGTACTGTGTTTACTGTAGCTTGCCTGTCTGTCCATCCAGTACTGAAATTATCAAATCTGCACAGTGCATACTCTTTAAACTTTTATTTCTTCAAGAACGTAGCTTATACATATTCGCAATAACTAAATCCAATATCGATGATAATGCAGGCAATCTTTGAAAAAAATCAAGGGCATGAAATTCTAGTAAAATCCTTAATCATTTCTGGGGCACACAGAGAGTTTTTAAAAAGCAACACAATTTTCCAAAAATTGTACCAGCAAGTGAAGCTACAATTTTTCAACTTGAAAAGACCATAAAGTGTGAAAAAGCTCATTCCATACAATACATATTGTATTGCAGGCTGTCTAATGATACAAGAGGTAAAACAGGTAATATAAAAGAGGTAGGAAATAATCTGGTTTCAGCATGGGAATACACTTTTTGATAGGTTTCAATGGATAGGGAAATAACAGCCATCACTTATAGGGATTGCCCTTTAGAAATAACACTAATTTCCACTCATTTGACATGACATTAAAATGCTCTTATATGACTGTTACACAAGTTGCTCCAATGAAACATGAAAAGTGATTTTGTGAAAAGTGATTTTGCATATAGCAAATCATAGCTAACTCCTCATCGGCATGTCTGGCTTGCAAACAAAACCCATTTTAACCAGAAGCAGTAACCTCACACTTTGAAAATGAATATTAATATTGATTAAACGATCAATTTTGGGTAGCATCCATTCAGATATTAAAGTATGAAGGTGTTAACCTTCTAAGGCAGGATGGTACTATATAATATCATAAGATCAAGTTCAAATGTAGAAAGAAGATCGATTATAAAAATACCGGTAACAATGATGATATAAATATACATTATATTTTAACATTCACACTGGAAGGGGGGGGTCATATACTGGCTGATCGTCAATGTGGTTACTTTCTTTGGGTGACAGCTAGCCGAGAAGAAACATCTGATTAGTGGGCTGATCACGAAACCAAAGGCGCAAAAACTGCAGAATCTGCCTTTTATCAACAAACTTGCTCGATGAGAGAAGGCAGACGATGGACATTGATTTCCATTTTCATGCACTCAGCTCGATAACATTATAGCTGTTAACATTATGGCTGTTACATTATGTCACAAAAATGAGTTCAAAACCACTTAATGCATCCAAGTCGATAACATTGTAGCTAATGTCACAAAAAAAGTGTTGCTTCAAAAATTTCAATCCAAAAATAAAAAACGAAGATATTTTCTTACAACTGACTGTGGAAGCATCCTTTATTCCTAACATGAAAGGGGTCAGGGGGGGGTCCTATTTTATTACTACTCTTTGTTCTCATCACCTACCTGTCGAAGCATGGCACTGTTTGGGTAAGTAGAAGCCTTTGTCGTCACACTGAGGGCGCTTTGCTCCAACCAGAGCAAGTTGTTGGTATTTGTGGAGTTCACCTTCGCAAGGACCGGGTTCCCCGTCTTCCGACTGACAAGCATCTACGAGGGGGCGACAAAATTAGAATTATTTGATATTTGATGGCACCAAAATTCCAGCTCTGTAGATATGGGTCTAAGTACACAGACCATGTACTTACCTTATAGCCATACCTACATATAATGTAGCACTGTACTGCATGTGTGTGTACTGTACTGCGTGTGTAAAATTTGTACAACAGACTATATATATATATACAAGTGATCGATATTTCATACTATTAGGATATTTTGGTTCAAATTCTTACGGTAGTTGGGAAAACAGAGAGGTTCAGCTCCTGTCAAGAGAGGTATTAAGGCATCGCACTCAACAGGCCCTAATCAGCTCACAGCTTGTATGCAGGCATGTATGTATGGGTGCAAGAGTATGGGTATGTATACATACATGTATTTATGTATGTTTTCTTAACCAATTGAGATTTTATTTTCCCACACAATAAGTCTTATACTCACCATTTATAATGCCATTATTTTACCATATTTTTGCAACATTGCTTGAGGCAACACTTATCCAACACGTCTTCAAAAACTGTTTTTCTAGCAAGAAAGTGTGTTGCATTTCATAACAATGTAATGTAACACGATTCCCAGTAATTTAAAATTTTCATACCTTAACACTTAGTAATAAATAGCTGTTTTTGTTTTTCATTATATAAAGTATATACATATTACCAAAATGTTTCAACTATCGAACAGCTTTTCAAATATCGAACATCTATCCATCCTCATGATACAAGAAACAATGCTTTTTTTTAAATTTTCGCTGTCACCTTTTAACCTCACCCCAATATTATATTTGTCATTAGTATATAGTAAGTATACAGTAGTTTATGAGTAACTACTGTACACACTATATACTATTGAGTTTGGGTAATATAGTTATATAGGCAAGTACATATATCTGTATGTACTAATGTGCCTGAGTAGTCAGTATAATAGCTTTCAGGTTATTACATATGTTTGAGTAATCAGTATATCGTCTAGGTAACAGTATGTACACAGATCTACAGTAATTACTATTGTGTTTGAGTATAGTCAGTAGTGTTTCTGAGTAAAATCTTAGTCTATGTTCTATTTAGTTTTAGTAGTCAGTTTAGTTTCTGGGTAAAGGTAAGTAAACATAGCACTATGTCCTGTTGCATTTAAGTAGTGGGTATAGTTTCCGGGGAAACATAAATTCTTACATCTATGCACTATTGAGCCTGTGTAGTCAGTATAGCTTCTGGATAAGTGCATAGGTCTATGTATCATTTGGTTGAGTAGTATATAGTTTCTGGGTAAAGGTTTTTGGGTAATGTAAGTACATAGATGTAGTGTAGATTATTAATGTAGATAGTTTATTAAAGATTATAGGAAGCCTCGTAGGCTCAAAAGAAAAGCCCTGTTCAAGTTATGATCTTGGATAAACGCCGGCCAGAAGTTACGAGGCAGGTATATGTGCCCAACGGTCCCATCCTGCTCCGGGCATTTAACGTCCACAACAGACAGACATGAGTGTACCTCGACCTTTAACCACTTTCTCAAAGACCGAGAGAAGTGAGAGCAACCTGTTCACCACCACTGCACTGCAGTGATTCTGAATGAAGTTATTACAACACAAATGAAACCATGCAACCCATCTCAAAAAATCTCAACCGAATCACTAAACACCACTGAAGGCTGCACTCATCACCACTGAAAAGCAGTCAAGCCAGGGGATCAAACCGGCAACCATGGTCAGAGGACACTCAAATATCGCTATGCCACACACACACTCACTTCGTCTAGGCACTATTGAGCATGTGTAGTCAGTTTAGCTTCCATGTATTATTAGGTTGAGAAGTCAGTATAGTTTCTGGGCAAGTATAACTCTATGTATACTAGAGTTTGAGAAGTCGGTATAGTAAGTATATACATTCTGGGCGAATGTAAGCACACAGGTCTACGTACTATTTATCACGTTTATGCGTATGTCAAGTGATTTATCTCATGACCAGAACTCTTTCGAGGGCTTTCCAAATCTTCCACGATTCGGCTCGTAAATACAGTAAAATTCCACCACTAAAAGTTGTCTTTCATCCTTGCCCTAATTTTAGAGCTACTGTCCACCCAAAGGATAGGCAACCCCCGTGTGGAAAGAACTAAAATGATATAAATCAAATCAAGTTTGAAAAGTTTCGGCACGAACCTGCCGACTCCCGACAGTGCCCTTTGTAAGCCACCTCTATCCAGCGCTGGTTGCGGCTGCACGAGGTGAAGTCTAGGGAGCAGGCATTCCCATAGGTGACGCCGTCGTTACCGCAGACGGGGTCGAGGTTCTTCGGGCAGGCTATCTTACACATGGTCTCTCGAGTCTCTGCAAGTAGACAAGGAAGAAAATGCAGAAATGAAAGTTAGCTCTCCGAGCTTGAAATATATCACATCGCTAAAAAACAAAATAAAAATAAGGCCGAACTGAATTGGACCATATTATAGCATGGTTTAAATTTCTAAAGGTATCAAAAAGTGATGTGCCCGAGCCTTTGGGTGACTAACAGTGTCAGCTGGCACGCTCGCAAAAGGTGGTTCAAAACTTCCAAAGCAGAAATTATTGCCCAACGAAGCACCGAGGCATTAATGGTACATTCCCCGATTACCTACTGGTTTTGTATTTACGAGCGGCATGCTCACAGTACCTGTCCCCTACACACTATTGTGTTTCCGTTTTTATATACCCAAATATTTTTATATTGGATTAATGGATAATTGTACGTTGTCTTGCATGCTATGTATCGCTTTGCATGCTGTGGTTCTGTTCCGGATCGGTGAATCCCAGATGTTGTTTGAAAATCTTCGTTGCTCTGTGGATGCTCTGTGAATAACCTCCGGGAGAACGCTGGCCCCAGTGAGTGTGAGAATTGACATTTCTATTTTTATCGATAGGTAAAGCTTCTTCCTCGGAAAAAAACCTTCAGAAGCATGACACTAGAGTAAGTCTGTCCTGAACTTGATATCAGGTAAAGGTGTCGATCAGGTCGCGACATCCGATGACGTTCATGGGGGATGTTTAACCCAAGGTTGAAGCATCAGGGCTAATAAGGAAGCACTTGATTCAAACAAATGACTGGCCTACTTGAATAGGAATTGACGCCTGTGGTGCTATCGATACAGAAACTCGTGGTACGATAGCATGATGGTCTTCTTCATGTCCCACAGATCATGGATGAATATGACATCTTCGGTAAGAATGAACGCTTCTGTTCTAGCATGGACTGCATACACGGACATGACACAAGCAGGGAGCTACAATGATGCATTACAGCTCCGAGGAGACATTTTACCGACAAACGTTACGGACAAAATGAAAATACATGTGCTACTTTCAGTGTGGATTTTAGTCTGGCCCTGCCAAGAAGGCTATAGAGGCCTTTGTCTAATGTTGTAATAAACAGTTGTTAGCCCTTTGCTTCACTGGCAACGTAATAAAATGACTTCCATGCTTTTGCAGTCGGAGCTTTTTTGCGCAGGGGTAGAATATTCCTGAAGCCAGCTCTAAAGGTTTGCAGGTCGAATATACCTCAGGCCTTTAAACTAAAATTTAGTAACTAAAATTTAGGGAACAATAATTATGCAGGACAGGTTGGCGGTGATGCATAGTTTGCCAATGATACAAAATTTACCTTGCGGCCGCAGGGCCCCCTTGTCATTTCTGTAGTGTTAAGTAAATTCATTGAACCGAAAAAATTGTCCAGTGTCTTTTGACAAGTGGACTAAATTTATATCCTACCCTACTGTAGCATAGACTAGACCAGGCTACTGTATCATAGACTAGACCAGGCTACACTAGTATCCTATCTTATTATAGACTAGGCTACACTATTGTTTACTCTTTTATCCTTTTAATAACACAAAAGTGATACAACTGTACTGCAGTAAGTTTTGCACATAGTATGGAGATAATATGATAGCCCTGAAAGTTGTTTCTTTTAGTTTGCTACAGTAGATACCCCACCTCAGCATGGCAGTTCTCTTTAATGTTTCGCCACATGTACAGCATGTTTTGCTATTTCACGAAGGACAACCTATTTGCAGCAATTATATGTGCACAAAAGAAATGAGTGGAAAAATCAGACATTTTAAAAATTTCATTAGAAAACATGCATATATATACTACCTAAAGCAGTACCTAGTTTACGTTACTATCGTTCAACTTCTACTGTATGTGTCCACTAGTGTTGGTCAGTAGACTAGGTTTATTTCTTGTTTCCCGGCCCCCCCCCTCCCTCATCAAAACTTGAACCTGCAGTCAGACCCAGGAAACCACGATACGTGATGGTAGCCCGACCTAACTGTATACACTTCCTCAATAGCAAGATCAGTTTCTATAAATGGATTTGGAATGAGTTGCATTAAGGTGTTATAGTAAGTGTACTACTAGAAGTGTATACCAGTAGAAGTGTATTCTTTAGTCCAAATGTTGCAAATCATTGTGCATTTTAACCTTTATTTTTCAAAAGCAGAAGTACATGCATATTCTATACTCAACTCAACAGAAGCAACTCTCCATCTTGGATGAAACTTAAATCATTGCCAACACTTCAAAGAACAGCCTACTAATTGTTTGTTTTATATGCTACAAGGAAATGATTACTGATGACATCACACTGTTACAGTAGGAATAGGAAGTAAAACCAATAAGTTAATGCCACAGCAGGCTGATAAAGTTATCCAGGTCACTGAACTAACTGAACTAGCTGATTCAGTATAAACTAAACAGATGATAAAATGCATCATCATAAAACTGGCTTCCTAGCTTAACAGATGCTCTTTGTTTAAATTTTTTTTTTTATTTTTTTTTTATTTATTTTTTTGATGTTTGATATGATGTGCTCCACTAGGAGTGACGTTTTTGCAAAATAAACAAAGACCATCTTTACTCCCGGAAGCTGCAGATCACCTTGTGTTTTACCCTTCCCGAAACTACACACATTACACCCTGTGAATACACTTCCCCCCAAGCAATCACAAGTGCCAATTGGTAACCTTTTTACACTGTAACCCCCACTCTCCTATGTCCGGACTCGTCAGAACAGCGCCCTCTCAGCGCCCTCTACAGCCTTCACATTTATGCCCAGTACATAAGAAGATTTCTCAAGACTAAAGTACACTTTTTAAATAGATTGCAGACCGTGGTAGTGGACTGGTGACCTTAAAGGACATCTAAAAACAAATATCCAGACATGCTATGGTGAACAGTAACTTGTTACAATAAATCTCTCACTGTACACAAACATTTTTTTCGGCTGGACCGGTGCATCTCAAATTGATATGCATATATGTACAAAGTACGCTGTTATTATACGCAAGCTACCAGATTGGGGGTGCTTGAATGATTCCTAACCATCACGTGCATTTTTATATTTACTGGACCATACAACCTTGATGACACAAATACAAAAACACAACTATATATCTGCAATACGAGAACCTACCTTCCATCGGTGCCCAACATTCATTACCACCACAGTCGCTCAGACAGCACTTCTCTACGCCTCGACAATCGCTGTCCGACTTGCAGGGGTTCTGGCATTTCGCACCGAGGATATAATCAATCAGCTGAGGGCATCTGCCAATCTTGTTTTCTGTGGTAGAGGAAGAAATCCATCGAAAGGGAACATACCAATTCATTAATTACAAGGTTATAATCAAAGCAGATGCTAATATATAAATACAGTATTTCGTTAAGTGAGTAATTCTACCAATTACGACTCATTTTGACACTGCAATGAAATTTTATCGGGTCAACACAGTAGGGCAGGACGGACATCTGGCGATTTCATTACTTCACAGTGCTCTTGGTACATTTGGTACTACTGTACATGTCTAACGAACCTAAAGTATGACCTACTTGCAGGTTTAAACAACATTTCACATGTAAAATGGAGGCAGCTTATAATTACAGTGTCTCTAATGAGACTGCATGATCGCAGTAACTGAAATGCCAAAAAGATGTGTACCTGTTCGCTGTCATGAACTAAAAAATTGCTACGGTCTGTAAGGTCGGACAATACAAGTGTAGCCTCTCCAATGTAGCCTATGCTATAAACGGTGAACACGATTTGTTTTTATTCCGACACTTTGGACGCAGTCGCAGGGTATATACTGACAATTGGCATACAGTAGCCCGCCCTGGCCTATGTGGGAATGTTGCACTTGACAATGACATTCATTTAACAGCACCAAATTTAATTACTTACTTAAAGACGTACTGTAAAGTACCAGTTACAAAGAAATGATAGGTCCCTCACATTACATTGGAGTTTCTATTTAATGACAAATGCCAAATAGTAAGCACTCTATAAATAATAGAGTGCTTACTATTTGGCATTTGGCATATCACTAGGTTACAATTATCCCAAATTACCATTAAGCAAACTTTTAATTGTTTTCACTTTTCCACCAATATTTTTGTTAGTCTTCAAGCACCACAACGCACTTTCGTTGCACAGTAGCAGTCAATGCTCAGTACAGTAGGTGTCCGTATAGCCCTCCATCATGTGAAAGTGACAACTCAGACGAGCACTTTTTGATTTTCACGAATTGATTTATTTTCTTTTGTGTACTTTCCTCGCTTCTTAAAGACTCTTAAATTTGTGCTGCCATCTGGCCTCAACAAACCGTTTGTCATATCAAGCATTAGTTTTGTCAAGTTTTCAATTCCACAGTACTGGTATAAGGTAGTATGGATGCCTTGAAAATATATTACAAATACATCAATCAACTTTAAACACCAACATTGGGCATGAAGTATTGTACAGTAGGGTTATTATATTCTTGAGTTGCGCCTTAGGATAACGTACTGTACAGCTGCAATTCCACCTTTCTTTGGAGGTATTTGAAAGTAACTTTGGTGAAATCATGTATCTGAAGAATAATATGTATAATGTATTCACATTTATAAGCAGAATTCGACCAATCAAAGATATCACAACCTTTTAGTGTGCGGTTTTCACCCTAGGTGTCCGGTATATTTTGCTACCATCCGCAGAATGCAACTGTCACCATGGTTCAATCTATTATTATCTTACCAGCACATGGAACACATGCAGTCACAAAATACTGTGTAACCTAATGTTTTACATAATATGAAGTGAAAATATTGAAGGCCATGTATACAGCAGCTGAACAACATATAAGGGAGCTAAACATGAAAAGACAACAATATATGCACGATGTCATTTATTTTGTTTATTGTTATTAAGGAGTTAAGAAAGCATCATATGCTCATTTAGAAACCCCTGTACAGGTTGTGATCATGGATGAACACCGGCTTTAACAAGCCTTCTCTTTTCGACCAGTGTCCAGGAGTTACGAGGCAGGCATGTACCCATCT
>JAODAG010322095.1:6644-22484 GCA_027574785.1 Orphnurgus asper | reverse complement strand
CTCAGACACGCTCATCTCAGACAAGCTCAGCCTCAGACACGCTCAGCTCAGACACGCTCAGCTCAGACACGCTCAGCTCAGACACGCTCATCTCAGACACGCTCATCTCAGACAAGCTCAGCCTCAGACACGCTCAGCTCAGACACGCTCAGCTCAGACACGCTCAGCTCAGACACGCTCATCTCAGACACGCTCAGCTCAGACACGCTCAGCTCAGACAAGCTCAGCCTCAGACATGCTCAGCTCAGACACGCTCAGCCTCAGACACGCTCAGCTCAGACACGCTCATCTCAGACACGCTCAGCTCAGACACGCTCAGCCTCAGACACGCTCAGCTCAGACACGCTCAGCTCAGATTTTGTTCGGATCGATGCCAAATTTACACAACGGGAAAAGAGCAGGCTCAATTGTGTGTTTTGGATAGTCTTACTTCCGTTATCCGTTACCAACTGTTTACGTTTTTGAAAAGTTTGATTTTCTGCTACGCTCTAGCGATTCCCCACAGTTCACAAAAATGGCGACTCCCGGTACATTCTGGTTAGCAAGCTGTTCTATTGTCAGGCCAGCAGGACTATTGTGCAAAAAATTATATTCAGTCCAGCACACCTCTGTTGCATTTCCCTCCAATAGTACCACAATTATAGACCTCTCATGCAGGCAGTAAAACTTGCTGGATATTTGAAATTGGAATGTGATGTAGGCGGAAGGGAATTCCATCAATGCCAGTTTTCCAGACACACGATAAAATATTTTACGACGTATAATGTCGGTGGTGACAGATTACCGGCTAGACCGCTTAGAGGAACATCCTAGTGTCCTATGCACGGCCAACCTGCAGCACAATGGGATTGCGTACGAACAAACTTTCAAGCCAACCTCTATAAAGTTACGATCTGACTAAAATGTCTCCATAATTTAACTAGTTTGCTTACGAGCGACTTAACTAACATATTCCGTGATAGTCTAGTAAGGAAAGGGTCGGTAAGGAAAAGTGTCCCCAGAGCAAGGCTACAAATTCCAAGGACCCAAACAAATATCAAAAGTCTACCCCGCCAGACTGGAATAAATACCTATCGAGGGCGTTCTTAAAGGCTTTGACACTTTTAGACACCACGACCAGACACACATCAGGCAGATTATTCCACTCATTCTGCGAGAAGAAATTCACCCTATCCTTCCACCGCCATGGTGCTTTCTGTAAACTATAGTGATATCCTCAACCCGAAATTCAGGAGACTGTATCAATTTTTTGTATCCGATTGATTAAACCCCATAGATTAGTTTAGTTAAATATCTTAAAACAGCCACAATCCGACTCAAGTGTCATACATCATGGAATTTGCTGTTGGCTTGCTGATGAAATGCACCTTAAACCTGGTGTGTGATTCACGTAAGACCACCTCAAATGTAGGATAGGGCCATGTGCATGTTAGGGTATGTAGGCTAGGCTAGTAGCTACGTACATACACTATATCTTCCAGATGGTCTTACATGAAGTACATTGCAGCCTCAATTACAGATGGGGGTTACCTTCCAATCATCGAATGGTCCTTTAGGCCTTGTGGAGATATCGATATTTACAGAATTTGCCACTTAGCCCCCCCCCCCCTGCCCACTCATTGATATTCATGTCAACTGGGCCAATCACATTAGGGCACATCTGCTTACGTTTCGCAACCTACGTGTTCACAAGCCAGCTGTCAGAATCATACATCAATATGCAACCAACATTAGATACATGCCTCTACCCTCTATTGGTTAAGGAACCAATCACAATCCTTTCATATTGAAATTTGCATAATCTTTCTGGTCCTTCATCCTGAATATTAAGAACTATCTTTTCGATGGCACTAACCTTGTCATCCTTGTGATCCTTTTTGCCTTTCTTCACCATGATCCTGGTCTGTAGAATCTGATCCAACATCCTGAAATCAAATAAAATGCCACCAAATAAAATGAAAATGAAACGGCCCCTCCCCTACAACCAAACAATCCCCAACCCTTGCAGGAAAGCCCCAATCAACCATCATCCCACCCCCACCCTTGTAGGAAACCCCTAACCAATCCCCACACCCACCCTTGTAGGAAACCCAAGAACAAACCCCATCCCCAGGGGAAAACAACGTAACAGAAAGTCAATTCCTTTCGCTCAAAGTTTGCAGAAATGAGAGGCCAATCTCCAATGTCCAAATTTTTTTTTCCGAGGGACCGACTCAAGGGTTACCTTGGGAGTATCCCGTGTCTCACGTCCTTCCTCGCAAACACCACGCCGTTGGGGGACACGTGGAGCCCTCCAGAGTCCAGTAACTTCTTCATCTGCGCCGGCGGGACGTAATGCGTGGTGCAGCCCAACACAAACTCCCCCCCTCTGTAGAACGCAAAACGGGGAATGACGAAATGTTAGCGTCATAATTGTTAACAGTAGTTGATATAGTACTCATATGATACTACCAGTACGGTTACTAATTGTACCGAAAATAAGAATTAATTAAGAATAAATTTTAAAATGACAAATAATGAAAAATACTAAAAATAATAAATACTAAAAAAGAAAAAAGTCCTACAATTAATAAATTTTACACTAAATTATTATTTATTTGCATTAGTCCTGGTATAACTAAACAACCTTTTATCAAAGCCTAACATTTCCAATAATACCAAAAAACATCTCAATACCTCACAAAACTCAAAACTTGGGGGAGGGGGGTGCGGGACGGGGAACGTCGTTTGTGAATACACCCACCTAGCAATGTGTTCCACTCTTCCGAGGCAGGTTGAGAAGCAGTAGTTGTACGCAATCATCATCGACGGATAAAGCGACTGGAAGTCCAAGACTATCACTGGATCTTCGTAGAGCTTGGACTCTGGCTCCAGGATGAGGGCGACGCACTCTGGGGCTTTCATCCTGTAGACAACAAACACACAGAGAGGATCAAAGACACACAGAGAGGATCAGACACACAGAGAGGATGAAACACATAGAGAGGATGAAACACACAGAGAGAGGATCAAACAAACTAGAAATAATTTCTAACCGGTTAACCGACTTTATACCGGTTGTTTAAACGGTTTAACTGTTCTAAACTTCAAGTGATTGATTCATGGTTAAAAGTAAATGCATATTTAATCGTATTTGCATAACAATTTACAATCATCTTTCAAATGTTGATACATTTGTTTTTGTGAATAAAGCGCATAAACTTGTCAAGTTCTTCTTCACACAGAGCGACATACGATCAAGACGGCGTATTTTATCCTAAACGATTCACGCGATAAGGCCACCACATGAATGACGACGCTACGAAAGGCTTCACTGATGCATCGTGGGATTACACAATTGTCAGAAACCAGCTGAAAGAGTAGAGTAACGCGTCACATTGAGTGCTTCCCTCCGCATCTATGACCTTCGTTATATTTCAAGATCCAACGAAGCTTATTCTTGTCAGGTCACTAGCCAAAGCTTACAGAAAGATTTGGATTACGGTACAGGAATACAACCACGCTAATCTTGTATATTGTCCACAATCATGCTAATCCTGTAATTTGTCAAGGAGACCGCAATCCCACCGTGGTTTCGTGCAATACATCCGCGAGGTACAGTCGTACATCCATGAAGCTTGCTACGGCGGTCGGGTCCACCGCGAGAACAAGACCGCGACGTAAATCAAAAGATCATACTTATCCATTCATTTTGAATTTTTCTCAATCCTAGAAGTTCATCTCGGGGAAGTGTGAATTTCTTTTATTTACCGATGAAAAATGGAAAACTTACACCGACCTCTGTTGCACGCTGGGCGAGATTGCCACAAAATTCTCCGCTTTGGCCTGCCTCAACATCATTGACTCCACACGATACTACGCACGAGAGAAAAACATTGTAGACGTCATCACACCCAGCCGGTGGGGGGTTTAACGATGTGGGCCATCGGAAGATAATTCATATTTTTGTAACTTAAAAATGCTGGACGGGACACCGTTAACACTTGAAAGTATGTAACCATCACTCTCGTCTTTAATTTTACCACATGGCCGTTTTCCTTAGTAATGGTAGATTTGCTCTGTTCAAACATTTTCGTCTCCGTTCCTCTTCACCCCTTCCCCCACCCCCTTGCAGTATCACTTCCATCTATCTGGAGGAGCACCCCGGCGAAAAATCAAACCTAAATCAGCTGAAGCTATTTAACCGTAATTCAAATATATCCACAGGCATAATGCCGGGAGTCACGGCATTGCTCCTGATCTTTACAGGGGGCAATTGCTGAATTATTTCCACGAATTGGGTTTTTTTTCCGTTAGGAAGTGTTTCCTTCCACACCGTCTCTTAATAACAAGCTTTTACAGAACGGTCACAGCGGCTACGTTAAATCCATATTGTACATCCATCGACAACAAAACGTCCACGTTGTTGGCTAGCCATGATGGGACGAACATGTAGGTATATTTATCAGGCTGTAGGGCTTCACTACTTCTGTAAAAAGGCCTTATTTTTTGCTTTTAAGAAGCTTAAATTTGTGGTCACTACACTACGATTACCCTACGATCGTTCATTTTCAACGTCCATTTATCGGTTACAAATCCAATCCGCCAGACAGCTTCTTGACGCACGTCATGGAATGCTGGTCGGTTCAAAACGACCAAGACACTTTTCATGGGTGGATACAAAATGTAGCAGCAGAATGATGCAAACCAAGGGGGCGTGCCCCCTTTTTTGAAATCTTTTTGCATAACCATGGCCGCACAACCTGAACTCCGGAAATTATCACCAACAATTTTCAGCGCCGCCTCCCCCCACCACCCTTTTGTAAACTCCTGGTAACTTCCCCCCCGACCCCCGGCCCCGAGCCTGACCTGAGTACCGCGCGACAGCACCGAGAAGAATTCGATCCCAAAGAGGCGGGCCAGCTCGCTGGTCCGGCCGACCAGGTCCAGCTGTTTCAGTATCTTGAGGTTCCCCGTCACCCGGAACGTGTAGTGCTCCACGACCCGCCACCTGCGGAAATTGGAAGAGAGGTCGTCCGCCTTCAGAGAAAGAGTGGACTTCGGAGAACCCCGGGACCCGTCGTGATCCGTTCAGAGGGACACGGACGGATTAGTCCACAGACTGATCCCAATGATAACCTGTGGGCCTACTTTGACCGCATGCACGTCGCATTGCCTAGATCGAGTCTCAAGGTTTGAGACACGACCTTTAGGGCTAACTGAACAGAAATGACCGTAACTTGCAAGGCATTCGTCTTTCTAAAAAAATTTAAAGAGACAATTTGTCCTGCTTGGACAGTCTTTGGACAACCATTAAGAATATAAGCAGAGCATTCCTCAGGGTAAAGGCTTACAAAGTGAACTGTACAAAAGTAGGACCGAAACCTAGTAGACCTATCTTTGAACAAGCTTGATGAATCTATGCATTAATTAGGTCTTTCAGTCTTTAATTAACTCTTTTTTATGTCGCTTTAATTAACTCTTATTAAATACAATTCATATGCAAATCTGACTCTACAACTGAGCGACTCCATACTACAACTGACTGATCCACTTTAAAACATTAACATTCCCCATAATTTTGAATTTCAGAATGCATGACTGATCGATGATGTATAATCCATGGATCATTGATCGATCGATGAATCGACACAAAGCAATCATACCAATTGTCCATATGTATTATGATCAACTTATGAATGAATGAACGATCGATGTATGATCCATGGACCGCTTATCGATCGATGAATCAACAACCTGTCGATAAAATCAGCTGTTCACATTTTAATGACCAACTTAAGAATGAATTACTGATCGATGTATGATCCAAGGATCAGTGATCAATCAATCGGTCGATCTGTCAAATTTATCCATATTTTTTAAAGACACCGAGTGAAGAGTGCACGGTCAGTTCACGTAACCTTACCGAAGCAGATGAGTTTGGTGGTCATACCAGGCGGAGAGGTCCTGTAGGGAGAAGAGGGGTACCCTCTGGTGCAGGACGTGATAGGCCACATTCTCAAAGGTGTAGATGTTGAGAGCGATCTGAAGAAACCAAACATGCAAAATTTGATGGATGGAGATACCAAACTTTATCTGGTGAATGCGGCTGACTTTACAGATGATATGCAGATGACTGATGGATGGAGAAAACATACATTATCTGGTGAACACGGCTGACTTCACAGATGACTGATGGATGGAGATACCAAACATTATCTGGTGAACACAGCTGACTTCACAGATGACATGCAAATGGTGTGGATGGAGAAACCAAACATTATCTGGTGAACACAGCTGACTTCACAGATGAGATGGATGGATGGAGAAACCAAACATTATCTGGTGAACACAGCTGACTTCACAGATGACATGGATGGAGAAACCAAACATTATCTGGGTAACACAGCTGACTTTACAGATGGCATACAGATGGGATGGATGTATGAACAAAATAATATTTGGTGAACACAGCTGACTTCACAGATGACATGCAAATAGGGTGGATGGAGAAACCAAACATTATCTGGTGAACACAGTTGACTTCACAGATGGGATGGATGGAGAAACCAAACATTATCTGGTGAACACAGCTGACTTCACAGATGCAATGGGCTGGATGGATGTCGACTGGAGAAAGAGGGGACACTGGCATGAAATAAAATCTCATTTTCTAAATTGAAGAGGAAAGGATTGAAACGGCGGGTGAGGTTGTGATTGTAGGTGGGGTGGATGTGGATGAAGGTCATGAGGGTGGGGTGGATGCAGGTGGGGTAATGCAGGTGAGGTGGATGGGGATGTATGCAGGGTGAATGCAGGTAAGGTGGGTGGGCTGCGCGAGCAAGGGAGTGATAAATTCATTACTGACTGACATCATTCTGCAACCCCCCCCCCCCCACAAACATTAAATCTTAATTTGCTAAATAGGAGGGAGAGAGTATTGTCCAATTCACCTCATATCTCAGTAAGCGCCAGATGTTGAGGACGATCCGGCCAGCGATGTTCACCTCCGAGGTATGACTGGCTCCATGAGCGTCCTTCTCGGACGAGAAGTGGCTTTCTCTTTCATTATCTGGAAGGATGCAGATTAAGAAATACACTGGTATCAAAACACAGACAAAGTCTGAACCCAATCACCCTCCCATGAAATGCACCGCCACGATGGAATTTAAACGTGCTATAAAATGGTACCAGTAGTCTGTTTACACATCTCAGGTGGTATTTGACATATTAGCAAACGATGTCATCATGGAATTATTGGGGAAAAACCAACATGTACCTTTAATTGTTTGGATCTTTACTATCAATGATGTTCACTTTATCCTGTATCCTCACAAGAACAGCATCCAATGTACCATGATTAGTTGTGATCTGGCAAAGCTTTTAGCACTCTCTGGTCCACCCGAACTAGCGCCCTCTGTACACCCGACCTAGCACCCTCTGTACACCCGACCTAGCACCCTCTGTACACCCGACCTAGCACCCTCAGAATTCACAATTCTGCAATCTATCTGTCAGCATCACTACTTAAACTGCTTCCATGATGTTGATACTATCGGTAAGTCCTAAAGAACACCACCACTAAACCGGTTCCATGATGTTCACACTATCGGTAAGTCCTAAAGAACACCACCACTAAACCTGTTCCATGATGTTGATACTATTGGTAAGTCCTAAAGAACACCACCACTAAACCGGTTCCATGATGTTGATACTATTGGTAAGTCCTAAACAACATCGCCACAATATCGTTCCATGATGTTGATACTATCGGTAAGTCCGAAAACAGCATCACCACTCAACTTGTTCCGTGGTGTCTGATATGAACATCGAACCTACGTGCACGACAAATAAGCTAATATCTAAATATAAAAGTTAACGACTAGCTGGGAGACCTGTGCCTCACGCCTGCGGGGAAATTCTCCCCCCCCCCTCCTCCCAATCCCCTAAACCTGCTCCAGCAACTGCGACGTTTATCGAGCGGGAACGTTTTACTCTACCTGGCAAGCGTGAGATTTTGGCGCATAGCTTGACGTCCAGAGCTGATGCTCGGTCTAGAAGATAACCCCAGGAGAATTGCTGGACTTCGTAGCCGACCAGGAAGTCTGGATCGTGTCTGAGGGAGGACGGGACAATACGTTTTTGAAACTGAGGTAAAGAGTTCGGTTATAGGTTATTCTAGCCGATCTGTAAAGACGTTCCCCGGAGACGGGGAGAGGGCGTGGTGCACTTTGTATCTCAGGAACATCTTTACATAAATCTAGGAACAAACAAATTGCAAACATTCAGAGAAAAATACTCACTCACCCAAAAATGGCAAAATGGAAAGTATGACATTATTAATTTAAAGTACAGTCTGAGGAACTTTTCAGAAACAAGTCTTCAAAATTCAAATCAACATCAACAAGTAATCCTACAATCAGGAATATAAATATTTCCAAACTTGGACCAAACATCCACATCCTGGGTGACGGGTTAAAAGGCATTGTGTGTGTATCCACTCTCATGTGCACTTATTTTTTTAATTAAATAACATAAAACAAATAAAAGTGATGCTCTCTTTTGCAACTTTTGAAGCAAATGAACATTGAAGAATTTTTCTTTTAATTAGTTTCCTGACAGTAAACATACAATAACTGCAGTGTATTACGTTAGGCTACAAACCTAACATATTGCACCTGGCAAAAAGTAATTTGCAAAAATAGGTTTAGTCTGGTATAATAACTGGCTTGGCTTTACAAAAACATTGGCCTAGCTACGTTAGGGTTGCCTAGAATTAGACCATGCCTTGCCTATTTCATAATGCTAGTTATGGTAGGCCTAGGTTAGTCACGTAACCTGGCATTGCACAATTTCCTACGCCTATCATGCATTGAGTTATATTGGTCTAGCGTTAGGATAGGCCTAAGCTTTCAGTTTTATTACACTAGGCTACGCCTAATTGTTAGGCCTACAATGTAACATAGACGAACCATGTAGGCCGTTTCCGTTGTGAGAACCCGCATAATGCAAGCAAGGGTAACCTATGCTACAGTCATATACTCTCAACTGGTATAAACGTATCCTACTACACTGTAGTAGGATATCAGGTATAACACATTATCACACGTCGGGGGTAAAGTTGCGTGCCCAATGCATGCATTGTACATAACCATCAGTACAATAGTACTGCATGTAGAGCACAAATATGCCACGTTAACAAATCGTGTAACAAATAGCAGCAAGACCATGGGGAGTCTTTGATAAGCAGTATACGATTGGAAAAAAAAAAAAAAAATGTCTATCATTTGTGTGCGGGGAAACCAAAACAATTTGTCAACTTTTTGCTACCGACCTCCGGATGATTCGGACTAACTCGTCGAACATCCCTTCTTCGTCGGCCGTGGCGATGACGTCGACGTCCGGCAGGCCGTAGGTGGACAGCGGCGGGCGGCGGGACCCGCCGGGGGCCTGCAGCAGCAGCCGGTTCTTGTTCGGGTCGTCGGCCGTGATGACCCCGACGTACTCCGAGCTAGACCCGTCGCCCACGCCCTCCCCGTAGTTTTCGCTGGCGATGCAGAAGAAGATAGCCCGGATGGGGTCAAACTCGGGGTCGGGTCGCAGCCTGCCTCGGGTGCAGATGTGGAGCTCTAGGCTCATCAGGGTCAGATGCTGATTCTGAAAAGGATTACAAATAAAGAAGGTAAACATCGTAGGATTTGGTCTCGATGAACTTTAGGGAACCACTTCACGCGCCCGCGTCGCTTCTACGACGATGCACCGGTCTATTTGGCACCCATCAGAAGGAGAATTGGGCTGACCTTATGAGGGACGCACATTATCGGTAGACTGTCGTTGAATGTTATACAGCGAGTAGATTACAAAGTATGACGTCAATCCAACATATCCACACTTATTACGCTATTCAAGCTGAAGTGTCACATGTATTGGGGGTGAGTCAACATGACATTTAATACGGCCCCAGTCGTAGATACAGTCGATGGACGGGTGTTGCCTTATTTTGTTGCTCGTAAGTCCACCGACTACATAGGGGCCGTACCTCATGGAGGGCCTTAGCATCCTGGAGGTTGGACTGGCTGAGCTTGAATCCACCGGCATTCTTAAGGCTCGGACCTTCAAGCTGAGACACAAACGAGCCTTTCTTCAAAAGCGGTGTTGCCATGGAAGACTGCAAAGTAAGGTATGGACAAAATTAAATAACTACAGCATACAACACCAAAGACTGTAAAAAGTTGTCCATGACGTCACACACGGTAGAAGCAATAATTCTTGTTTCTCTCTAAGACTAGTCAATCCAGGTCTAACTTTACAAATATTATTAAATTAATTAATTAATTAAATCATTAAGTAACAAAGATGATTGGATCACTAGAAATAAAAGTTATTACAGTGACGTTCACTACCCACAAATAAAAAATTGTTATAGCACCCTAATCCTTTTTTGGGTTTATTAAATTTTGTAAAGGTAAGAAATTTTGACAGAATATTAAACAAAACATAACACAATGTGCCAACCAACTGCCTGCCACAAAGATGACAACATTCATGCCGGTAATCTTCGTATTAATGATGCCAACACCAGCGACCGTGGGGTGGGGCGGAGGTAGGGACTCACCTGACCAGGGGTGACCACTCTCGGCCCAGCACCACTCATCGCCGTATCTAGTACGAGGGAGACCCTCCGTTTCGGCATTCCCGACGACGTCTTCCGGCCCGGGGCGACCAATATCGGCGTAAGCTCCGGCCGGCTGATGGGCGGCTCCAGGCTCCCTCTGGATGCCGGCGTGCTGTGGCGGGGGTCGGTCTGGGGGGTACGGCCCGACACGGGGGAGAGAGAGGCGTCTGACGTTGGTGGAGGGGTGCTGGGTTCTACCTGGTCTTTCAGTCCCTGCAAGTTCGGCGGATCGGAGTCGTCCACGTCAGGTGACTCGACGACCGACTGGACGTCAGTTGTCCCGCGGTCGTCACTACCTGGGGGTGGTGACTCCTCGGTCGGTTTCCTTTCTGAATCTACCCTCCCAGGCGGCGTCTCCGTATCCGAAACACCGGGGCGAGGCCGCTTCCTCCTGGAGTCGCTCCTGATCCACCAGTCTGCGACTTCTTTGCGAGACGGGGGGCGTCTACAAGGGGCCAGGACGACGCTCCTCTTGAAGGACGCCGACTCCAACAGGGTCTTCATGACCGCTCTGCCCTCGTCGGAGAAGAACGATTCGCCCGGCAGAGACCGGGGCTGGTCTTTGACGAACGCGAGTGTCCTCCAGTGGTTGAGGCCAACAGAGGAGGACGGAGGGATGGCCTCCTTCAGCCCTTTGGGAAGGTTGGCGTTCAGTTGCACTTGCATGTTGGCATTTTCTCTGGGAATAATTAAAAAAGGAAATTTACAACAACAAAAAGTAGTAAATTCCACAAAAAATTAATAACGAAACATCACCAGGAGCACACACCTACAGGGGAAGCTCACCGTTACAATCCTAGCAATCCGTACAACATCATCTGTTGGTTTTACTGCCGCATATAAAATACTATCGTGATTCTCGTGTGGTGTTTTGTACTTTGACAGTGACTTTGAGCACAACTGGATCATTCCATTAATTGTTAAACTGGTTTGAACTTTGAACAAATAATAAACGCTGTATCGTTTGAATCGGTGACGATGTTGGTAAGACTGGTCACATTCGTCTGAAATGAATGTTAAATATTTTCCTTCCTAACTCTTGCCGACAGCTGACGGCACAAATGAAACGGCGGCCCCAAGATAGTCGATCGACAGAGGCACATATTCTGTCACTTCATATAATATCTGAGATACGGTAAGTTCTTACGCACTCCCTTTGTGAATTCACCGGCCCGCAGTGACCTCGGTAAGGGCTCGGTGAGGGTAACGAACGTCAACCTTTTCGTCTTGTTTTAAAGGACAGAATCCTGCATTAATCATCGCTTTGTCAGCATTTGCGGTGAGCCACAAACAGGTGTACATGATTAGAAGACAAGGGAAGACAATGAGACAACAACATCACACTATATAAGACCTCATTATTTTCAAATTTGACTGCCACCATGATATTATCTTGCCATGTTATCCTCCCTCCCCTTACAGTATATATGCAGAGTGTTCCAGATAAGTGATGGGGTGGGGGGGGTAGTGGGTGTCTCAGGTCAAACACTGCAACAAAACTGCAGCTCCTAGACCGGATTTTTATTTGGATGTAAGTCTGACGTAAGAGTGATTGGTGACCCTCTGGACTGTGTCGTGACCCTCTACTTGACTTGATACTCTTATACTGGAGTTATACTGTTACGTCATACCTTACAAAGGTTGGCACATCTGATCCTTTTTCCCAGTACGGTACTCTGTGGATATACTCCGTTAAGCCATATTCAACGAGAGATGCCTCCACCTCTGCCCTGGTAGGTGGAGGTCGGACAGGAACATACACTCCTTGCCGGGTGGTCTCTTTTTCATTCTTTTCAATGTCTGATGTGCCGTTGCTTTCCTCGGTTTCCTTATCTGGAGTGTGATCGAATGGAGTGGGAGGTTGTCCACCTTTCCCTCCATAATATGAAGCTCTTTGGAGCCTTTTATCCTCCTTAGTACCATTCGCAGTAGTCGTAGATACCTGGTCATCCAAGTATCTTTCCTCCTGTTCCCTGGAAGGTAAGCCAGCGCCTCCTCCCAGGGTGCTCGCATCATCCACCACTACAGCACCGTTACCACACTCTTGCACACTCGTGGCAGGTTCGTTGGCAGTCTGCTGCAAGCCAATCTGGTCACTCCTCTGACTGAACTCCTCCATGCACCCTTCTCCGGATAAATCCATCAGAGCTTCGACGACTTCGTTCTCCATAGTATTCAATCTGGACCTGCCTTGGCTCGCCGTCGGCTGCTCCTTGCCAGTGTCTGCTGCTGCTCTTTCACCAGCGGGGATAACTTCATGGTCGCTTTCATGTTTGTCAGATGCAAGTGGCCGGAGCCCATCAGTCTTTGCCACCTTTAAGTCTTTTGTTGATTCCTTATCGCATTTCAAACGCATCTTAGAAGTGTAACCCTCGCTCTCTGCTTCATCCATTACCTTCTTATATGCTGTCTTCTTAATGGCCAATTCATTTTCAGAGAGCATCTTTTTGCTAAGTGGTAAATCGGAAGATTGGTCGACACCAACTGCAATAGGGTGGACACCTGCTGCAATGGGGTGGACACCTGCTGTTATTGGGTTTATATCTGGTGGAATGGGGTGGACACCTGCTGTTATTGGGCTTACATCAGCTGGAATGGTGTGGACACCTGCTGGAATGGTGTGGACACCTGCTGGAATGGTGTGGACAACTGCTGTTAATGGGGCTACATCTTGTGGAATGGGGTGGACACCTGCTGTTATTGGGTTTACATTTGTTGGAATAGGGTGGACACCTGCTGGAATGGAATCTGCTGATGGAATGGTTGTTCTGATTTTGATCTCCTGAGATGATGGCCTACTACCATCTTTCACCTTCTGCTGCTGATGGTATTCTCTCAACGTGGTGAATCCTTGGAGACGGGCTGGCTGGTCTAGCATCTGTCTGAGCATTGAGAGGCCTGCAGTCCGATCGTTCTGCCAAGACGTGAGCGAACTATCGTCGCCCTGTCGGGCATCACAACGATCTGAACGGCTTTCCACTGCAGTAGAATTTCTGTCTGACCTCCCATCCAAGTCGCCGGAGTTACTTGCAACATTTGACGCACCTCCGTCCGTGTTTTGAGCAGCAAGGTCCAAGCCGGGGGCTCCTTTACTACTGGATTGACTCTGGATCTTTCTCACCTTCCTAAAACATATCTTGATCGGAGGTAATCCTTCCTCTCCTCCCTTCGGCTCTGGTTTATCAACCATCTTCCCCATCTTCCTCTTCTTACCAGAGCTTTTCTTCTCCGATTTATCTCTCTTCCTCTTTTTAATCTTCTCCTTCTTCCTTTTCCTCTTCTTGGGTTTGGGTCCTGCTACTCTGCCTCCGCCCTCGAGGGCCGCTTCTGCCTCATCGCCGGGGGCGGCCGGGGACTGGCCGTCCTCTCCCTCTTGATTTCCGTCGCTCGCTAGGAGACTCGTGGACGACTCTGGGCCGTACCCCGCGCCCTGCAACTCTTGGAGGTTGACATTATCGCCGGAGTCGGAGAGGACAAACAGAGAGTGCTCGATCATGAAGGTACTCTCGAAATCGAGTGCCGGCCGCCTATTCACATCTACTCCACCCAGGGACGCTCCTTTCGCGTCGTGAACCGTACTAACGCCATCCAAGACCCCCGCAGGAGTCTCAGATAAAAATGGACGTCCCGGCTCAGCCAGTTCACCATCTCCTCCTCCTCCTCCTCTCTCTTGGGTCTCAAGAATGACATTACTTTGCACCTCAGTTTCATCAAATCCCAAAGTTGTCCCGACTGATTCTGCATACGACTGCGTACCACTGTCTCCGAAACCTTTGTCTTCCTCCTTTTCTTCCCCATCGATGGAGACCTTCAAAATGTCCTGTCCACTGTAGAGATTGTTGGTGGTCGATAAGCCTTCTCGCAACTCATCCAACGTCTCACTTCCACTCTGCCGCAATGATGAGGTGGCTTTTCCTTCCTCTGCCAAACTTTCATTTTGATCAGTTTCCTGCTGCAGAGATGCAGGTAGGCTTTCATCTCCCAGTTCAGAGATGAACGAGGCAGCTCTTGTACATTCACCTTCATCATCTTGGTAACTTCTTTCCAATCTGCTCATCTGACTGGCCGTTCCCTGAAAAACCAGAACAGGACTACTTCCTCTTTGTGAAGGCTTTTCCGTCAGCTCCGACTGTTCACTTTCTTGTCGGGGTAGTTGTTCCCCCAACTCCAGCTCCAACTTATCAATTCCTTGTTGAGCTAATCTCTCTCCCAGCACCACCAACTCGTATTTATCACTTTCTTCTAGGGATAATCCCTTCCCCTGCCCATCTCTCTTTGACTGAAGCTTCTTAGCCGGGTGTAAAGTACCCTGGAAATGAAGTACTGGACTGCTTGCATCTCCTCCTCCATGTTCCGTGGGTCGTCCGTCAACGGACACCGCCGCATCCGGGATACTTGCGTTGTCGAGATGTTCCATTGAATCCAGGTCAGCGGCCTGTTGTCCTTCCTTTGAATTTGCAACTTCATATTGTTGGGCATCTTCACAGTTATTATTCTTCTTCTCGAGAGCAATCCCAGAGGAATTAACGACGATGATTTCATTACACTTTTCTTCCTTGTCCACCACACCGGTTTTTGTTGGGGCTGCTACATCTCTATCCTCGTGGTAAATAACTTCAGAGCTCTTTCCATCAAGATTATACCTGGCTTCCATAGTTTTAGAATGCTTTATCTGCTTAACATCACTTTGCATCTTAATAACAGAACTCCTACTAGCATCTGCTCCATTTGGTCCTTTCCATGTTTTCGCTTCTTCTGCATTTGTCTTCCTATCGTCACCATATATTTCTTCTTGTGTAACCTCTTGCTGAACCTCAAGATCTGGAATTTTTGCTGGTGATGCTACATTCCCTTCGTCAGCACATTTCTCTTCCAGTATAATCTCTTGCTGTGCCTCGAGACCAGGCCTCTTGGATGGTATTGCTATCTTCCCATCCTCATCAGGGTTTTCCTCCTGCATGACTTCTTGCCGAACCTCGAAACCTGCTATCTTGGAGGGTGTTACTAACTTCCCATCCTCATCATGGTTTCCCTTCTGCATGACTTCTTGCCGAACCTCGAAACCTGCTATCTTGGAGGGTGTTACTAACTTCCCATCCTCATCAGGGTTTTCCTCCTGCATGACTTCTTGCCGAACCTCGAAACCTGCTATCTTGGAGGGTGTTACTAACTTCCCATCCTCATCA
>JAODAG010322084.1:0-11548 GCA_027574785.1 Orphnurgus asper | reverse complement strand
CCAACCACCCCCATCCAGTCTGCCAACCACCCACATCCAGTCTGCCACCCAGCCAACCACCCCCATCCAGTCTGCCAGCCAACCAACCATCCAGTCTGCCAGCCAACCACCCACATCCAGTCTGCCAGCCAGCCATTAACATTCCAGTCTGCCAGCCATCCATCCATCCGGTCTGCCACCAGCCAACCACACATCCAGCCTGCTGGCCAGCCAGCCAATATGAATCAGTGAAGGTTTGACAGTCTTCAAGTTTAAGGCAGTAGATATTATCAGCCACAATCTCACCCTTTTAAGATTTAGAGTCACATTCAGTTGTATTTCTGATGCTCAGAGAACTGCATGTATAATTGAACTGAATTTAGGTCACCCCAGTCTGTCGTTGACCAGGATGGTGCTGGTGACAGTGTTAATAGCTGTCTGGTATCCTAAATGGAACCTAGCCACTTGGTAATTAATGCAACAAATCTTTTATAATAGCCCTTGTCATGTAATCCAGACAAAACCAAGCTTGGCTAATTAAATGACCATTTTAAACCAGAAGATTTTAAATACGACGTTGATAATTATCATTGCAGGAGATTGTTTTTCAATTCTCATAGAGTTGTCAGGTTTGCATTCTGATTTAGTGTACTACTTAATGTAGTGTACAAACTGATGTAGTTTACAAACTGATGTAGTGTAGACTGATGTAGTTTACAAATATGTAAGAAGATTATAAGTTTAGTCATTTTGAATCACCTTGAAGACAGCTTGCACAAGTTCATTGCTCATTCAGAGACCTCATTCAGAGATTTTATTACTTTGTATCATAAATTTCGTACATTTCGTATAATTGTACGTGTACTGTATCATACTTAACTCATGTCACCAATGTGTGCATTGGTCCCAATTATTGTAATACACAACCTATTCTTCAAAAGTTTCTAAAGCGAAACAGGCTAATCGACAAAAGTGGCTGGAATAAAGTGAAATTTTTAGAAATATTTGTTTTCTTTTGTGTTAAATTATCTACTGAATGGGTTAGCCATTTTGTATCCTCATAATCTTAGAGAGTGTATTAGAGAAACTTGTCTGTTCAGATTGCAGAATATTAAAACCTAAAACAGTGTAAACGTTTAAATTACATCATTTTATTATTTAGTCTGGAAGTAACTGACTTCCTCTTTGATATTACCCGATTTATTTAAATCAGACGCAGGAACTTCGTTGCCCTAATACCGTTGAAACATTTCATGAAAAGATAATGTCATTATGTTAAGTTTAAATGTGGTCAAATACCATCCTTCGAGTGGGAAATGAACAGAATTGTTCTATTGACGGGCGGCCGTCTTCCCAAGTTCATTTTTCACGAACTCGAGCAAAGCAACTCAAAAGATTTCTCTATTTTTAAAGATATTTCCATTCAAGTTGGTAGAAACGATGCTGGTGTGATACTTTGCGGGGCATCTGAAAGACCAGAGTTTAAGACAAGACGTCGCACGATGGAAAATTAAATGCAAAGTCTAAGCACGAAAATGACAAAATGATGGAAGGCCTAACAACGAATCGTTTTGATTCCTTGCCGAAGGTTCAACGAATCTATGCGATCGTGATTATGTGTAAAATTTCTCGTTCATGCATGTCTATTCATACATCTATCAAAATGTGATGTTCAGAAACTATAACGCCGATACCATCAACTATCAATCAACTATCGAATACAACATGGCCTTGGTACACATCCAAGTAGTCACACGTATAGTTTCAGACTAATCGTCTGATCATATGTGTACATTCGTACTTATCAGGGTGTTTTGAGCGAGGCCTCGATTAGGGTGAAGAGGAAGTGTAAAAAGTTTTGAGCAAAATTCCATTGCATAATGATGTTAAAAAGGAGACACATTTTCTTCTTTTCTGACAGATTTAGTAGCATGGCGCATTCATTATTTCATGTTATAATATTGACTTTGGTTAATGGGCCTCTAGCTGAGATAACTAGCTACGGACAATAAATTTCCCGCCTGAAAGCCACTAAGGTAATCCCTCCATGGGGATCATTAGCTGTTCATTAAACTACTGTCGTGGAACGGAACTTCTGTGCTTGTCAAGGTGATGAGTCGTAAACAGTCATAGTCGGTAGTGTGCTGTTGAGACGATCTACAAATTACCGGAGCTCGGGGGCATCAGTCTGGGAATTACCAGTTGGAGCTCGGGGGGCGTCAGACTGGGAAATGACCCTTTTTGCAATATCATCAGCAACTCAACATTCATGTTCAATGTTATGTATTTAGTAAATTATCAGGTACATACAAATTGCAGATATTTTACCCTTTGTAAACCTGTTCTAAAGTTTGCTTTGATCATAATTATATAACTTGCGACAAGCTCAGTGATACGAAGAGTAACATTCATCTGTTGGATTATTGTGTCATGGACATGTATAATAAGAACTGTGGTGTGTAGTTTAGTTAATTGTGTCATGGTGCCCAGGCAATGTACTCTTTTAAAAATGAGGAATTTTTATAATTCTATTTTATATCTCATTGTGTGTCATGTTTCCGTCCAGATTCTGTTCACCTTGTGGCCCCATTTATCCCTTGTCTTTTACCAAAGTTTGAGAATATTTACAGTAGTTTCTTTAAAATTTTATTGTTTCTTAATTTCTAGGTTTAAGTATTCAAATCACAAAAGTGTAAATATATCCGAAATTATACTTTAATACAGTTTTCGCATCTATAGTTTTCAACCTAAGCTTATCCTTAAAAGTTCAAGCCAAACATATTTGTTGTAAATTGCATGAAGCAGTGCACTTTAGAAAAATAGTGAGAAAATATAGTAACTTATTTTGTTGGCTTTGCTACTGTAAAGGAATTAGAATTATAACCTTGACGTTAGTTTTGTGCAATAAATTTGAGAATGTTTTATTCGATAAATATGAATTCGACGAAAGCATTTTGGTCATGTTCGTTATTTATCTCTTGGAAAAATTCCACTTGTTACTTGAAGGTATCAGGGTATTGATCTTACAGTGCATAGAAATAGTAGGCCTACAGGCCAGCAGATAGCAATATAGTAGGCCTACCGGCATAGCAATAATAGGTATGCATAGCAAGCCTACCAGCCTGCATAACAAGTATTAGTAGGCACAAATAGCAATAGTAGCCCTACCAGCATAGCAATTGTAGGCCTAGCACTATAGCAATAGTAGGTCCACCAGCAATAGCAATAGTAGGTACATAGCAATAGTAGGTGCATAGCAATAGCAGGTGCATAGCAATAGTAGGTGCATAGCAATAGCCTAATGCATAGCAATAGTAGGTGCATAGCAATAGGAGACAGTAAGTAGGCTTATCTGCATAGCAATAGTGTCACAAAATGTCTTTTCACTACCATTCCTAGAGGGTGAATAATTTTTGCAGTTGCACTTTCAGCTGATCATGGTATTAGGCGCAATTCATGTCGGGGGGAGAGGTGGAGCCAATGGGAGCAGTGTCCCCTAGACAAAACAGTGAGGGAGTATCCGATATGAGTATCTTAGAATGCTGGGGAAAATAGCATCATTTTGCATCTAAGCATCCTTTATACAAAAATTCTCAAAGGGAACCCCTCCCGAGGACACAATTGCTTTGGATCTGCATGCCAGCTTTTACCTCCGTCTGCTCAAATCAGGAACCCCTCCTGAGGACACAATTGCTTTGGATCTGCCAGCATGCCAGCGTTTACCTCCGTCTGCTCAAATCAGTGTCCAATTCTCCCCTGGACCCTCGGATACATATCTTCCCCCACTGAAATAGAAGTAAATTGCTACCTTCCATGTGCCAGTTTTTCTTAACGTGAGACTCCTCGACAAGCCAGGTTTTGCACCCTCAGGCTCGCCTGCAATTTAGTATTAAATGGTGCGTTTAAAAACCCAGATCGCCTTATTTAAGCACATTTTGTAGCATGTCTAACCCACTAGTGACTGAAAGTTCACAACAAATGACGAATAGTTGTACAACAGAATACCTCCTTTGAAAGAAGCAGAAAGCATCATACCTCAAAGCGCCAGTCTTTTATTATTAGGTCATGGCACGATGCTGCAAAGTCCTCCCTTAAACCTTTCTCATTCAGACCCCCAGTCCATAACACAAAAAATTGGGTCATAAAAACCATCCTGAGTAATAAATAACCCTTGATTACTGTATGTGGTGACAATCAACAACCGATTTCACAGGTTTCACTGGTAAGTAGTATGCCAAACAAGTTTCCTTGGTTATGAAAATTTATGAAAAACTCTGTCTAGAATGTTAAATGCTTTACCAACATGATGTGACCATTATAGTAGCTTTTGGTAAAGCCATTAACCTTCTAAGAGAGACCAAGGAAACCAAAACAACTTGCTTGGCATAGAGCGAATAGGTAGAATGTTCTGAGGAACATTGCCTGCAGCCTGCGAGGGTAATTCTATCCCGGCTGTCATCACACGTACACAGCGATCTCTCACCAGTGAATGGTCATAAAGGGATATTTATTAATGGGTACTTTGCTTTTAACGACCCCATTTTTGTGCTACAGACGGGTCCAAATGAGAAAGATTTAAGAGCAGACGTCGTGGCCAGAAAGCTAGTGGAATCTTTTCATCGTGAAATACTATCCATCACAAGTTTTACACACACTGTCATGGACCACAAAAACTGAACACCAACAACACAAATTCAATATCAGAATTGCATTTTATTTACACTGTACACTTTGTAGAACAAGAAATAGCAAAAATTATTTGAATGTAAACCATTGCCACAGAAGTCTCTGACATTGTACATCTCTCCCGTTTCTCTGAGGTAATTATGGTCGCCAGTACCCCCCCCGAACGAATTAATAACTCCCACAAACCCACAGTGTTGTAACCTTCTACAATTCGACTTGATGGGCATGATGGTCTTCCAAATTCCATAATATCGCTTTGCGCCAGTGACCATAGATGTGTGTCTGCAAATAAATGGTTTTACGGCCCACCGATAGGGGGAAGTACACTGCTCGGGGAGATCGTTCCCGGTCCGATAGTTTGCTGCATCGTATGGTCCAATTGATTGACGACGATCTCACGATAAGATATACTGCTGGTTGATGTGGCAGGACTGTCTTCACCTAAATTGAATCAACAAATCAGACAATCTGCATATGTTCACACTTGTTCAAAATGATTCTGCTCATACAATGATGGACTTTGATGAAATTCAGTCAGGGATTGTTTAGAAATGTTAGGTCACAGGTCATTTAGGGGTCATGACTTCATCTAAAAAATATGCTCCAATTCTCCCACGTAAATAAAATGCTATTGACTAAAGTTAATTACGATCATTTAGTAGCTGCTTCATATGGGGTGTTCAGAAATTTGAGATGAGTGATGTCCAATATTGAAGCACCAAGGAAACGACAATAACTTGATCATGCTATGACACCTGCTCTTAAATCTTTCTCACAGTCCGTAACACTAAAAATGGGATCTGAAACTTAAAACTGGGGTCAAGTTGTTGTAGTTTCATTGGTACTTAAAATTGGCCATCAAACTGTCTCTCTAGAAGGTTAATGGCTTTACCAATCTAGTGGAGCAGTCGCATCATGATTGACATACAACATGATTGGCTGGAACTACTTCCTTCTCCTGAAGTTGGTTGTCACCGCACACAGCGATCTGAAGCAGAATTATGGTCATTAACTCAAGGGGTATTTAATAATTGACGGTGGTGGCATGTCGTGATATAGACCTCGATAGGATGATAGGTTATGAATAATGTCAAGGAATTTTTAGGTCATTATATGATGAGCATTCTTTGAAGGTTTTCGATGGAACTTGAGCACAATGATCCTTGGAACAACAGCCATAAGTAATGTTCAGGAATTTTAGGTCGAGTATATTTAATATATCAAAAAACAAATACATACAAGAAATGCCTAAATATCTATCAATCAACATGTTAGTAGTATGTGCCAAACATGTTGTTATCATACGGTGCATTATCAGCTTGTAATACTGTACAGTAGTAGTGTAGTATGTTTTTATGAATTTTTAAATTAATGCAAATAAACCCCAACAGATTGCAAGTAAAGAGCTATAACTTACAGAGAGGCAATCGATTCTTAGGCCTGCCGGTAGATGCAGCCTCCGACCTTTGATCCATGAGTACAGCTGGTCCCTGGCTTGGGGATTTCCGGACACATCTCTGACCTATCGTTGGGTGGATGTCAAATCGTTGAGGTTCTTCGATCCTTTCTTCTTGCCTGTATTGTGTGTGTCTGTAGATGATATCCTGAGCCTAATATCGGAGAGATTGAGAAAGGAGAGAAACGTTTGCTTTATGGGGGGTGGCAGAAAGATACGTTTTTAATTGAAGAATCAAATTTAAAGGCATTCGGGTATTCCTAGTTGCTCCTGGCGAGCAAGATTCTGCCAATGAAAGTCCCAATGTTCTGCTATCCCTAGCTGTAATTTATAGGTCACAAGTATGGCATCCTGTTGAAGTCAAAACACTCTCCGCCAACAAGGTCCCGGGCCATTACTAAGATTTTCCCATCTTCAGTATTCACTTGACGAGACGATTGTGTTTCCCTTTAACAATCGAAACTTGAACAAAACAACTGGAATTCAATACCCTTTGGACATTTACGAAGGGAACTAAAACTCAATTAACCCATCGACAAAACCACTTATAGGCAATTCTCCCCAATAAATGGAAATCAGCACTCTTTGAAAATTACAACTTAAAAGTAAACTGACCTTTTGCTGGCATGTTATAATGTTTGGTTCCGTCTCAAATTCTGTGACTTTGAGGTTGGTCTTGACGGCCATGGTGGCCGTATTCCGGGCGTGCTTTGGCAGGGTGAGTTGGTAGTGGTGGTTGGTAAAATCAATATCCCTGTCCAAGGCCAGTCTTCGTATCCTGTTTCGTAGAGGGGGGGGGATATATGATTTACATCAGGAGTCACATTAGAATTTAGAATGCATGGGTACATTCTCTCATCAGGAGTCACACATTAGAATGGGTACATTAGGATATCTCTCAACAGGAGTCTCACATTTTAGAAAGTCCACATTAGAATGAGTCTCACATAAGAAAGAGTCTCACATGAGTATCAAATTAGTGTGTCTCGTTAGGAGTCTTACTTTAGAATAGTAATCTTGAGTCTCACAATCACATCAGAAGAAGTCACACATCAGGAGTCTCACATCAGAAGGAGTCACATGTACAGTAGAATAAGCTGGTCTCACATCAGGAGTATCAAATTGTCTCATTAGGAGTCTCACTTTTAGAAGTGTAAAATTAAGAATCTCGAGTCTCACATCAGGAGTCTCGCATCGAGAGTATCACCATAGAACTACGCTATCACCCTAGAATGAGTCTCACATTAGAAGTAATCTCACAAGATGGAGTATCTCATTACAAGGAATCTGACAGAAGGATTCTCTCATTAGGAATGGTAAATTAATGCTCAAAACAAAGTCAGCTGACTACTATTTCTTGGAGAAAATAATTCAAACATACAATTTATATATTGCATCTGAGCTATCGATAGAAATAAATGAAGATGAAACTTTGAAGGTTTGGGTAAGAAAGATAAAAAAGACTTGTTAAAGTCGATGTTCATCCATGACCACCACGGTCTGGATCATATAGAGTCGGGGCCGGATTCAGACAGGGCTATTGAGGCCCTAAGCTCAGACGTACAGTAGCTTATAGCGTCTACCGTACGTGTACCGGTCCTGTATACAGTGAGCATGCCGGTAAAATGCTTCGGAACCGTCAATGAACTAAGCTTAAAACAGTTCCTTTCAAGAATCAAGGACTTCACCCCCAACATGAATTGATGTACCTGGGTTTGGTAAATTAATGCTCAATACATAAAGTTAGCTGACTACACCATCTACAGTAATCATGAAATGTGGGCATGCAGCCAAGTTTGCTTCACATGGACTTCCTGAACACTTCTATACAATATAGCAACAGAATAAACTGCATTTTATGTCCATAATTAAATTCAGAATGATCCCCCAGGGAAACTTACAAAATGTTAAAGTGATCCATTTGCAATGTACATACGATATCCTGGATTACACGTACATTTGATCAGTACAGGTAGGTGTACAAGTGATCATAAACAAAAAACTACCACTTATAACTAGGGATGTGAACATTGATCCCTCAAAATCATGATCAAACTGCCCACAAAAGCAGAATAAAAAAGTGTTTGCAGCCCAGGCTGGTCAAATTGAGGACACTATAGTACTTTTGCCAAAATTGCGAACATTCCACACTGGTCTGCAGGACACTGAGGTCAGTATCATGCATATAGATAAAACTCGTAGACATTTGATATTTCGGAACTTTCCCTTTGGATTACAGTGTGTATATATATATATATACGACCATCGACTCTGCATGAAGAACATCAGGGCAAACAATTAGATACCCCTTAAAGGCCTTTTCATTAATTGATAAAGAAAACAAGATCCACTGCCTGCCAGCATTTGTGGCCATTTCGTTACATTGTCAAGAGAGTAGATTATTTGGGAAGAGTGGAAGGTATTTTATGGCATACATGATGTATTTTACAACTCCCCAGTGACTCAGGCTTAGGGTTTCTCTTATTTGGATTAGTTTAGCAGAGATTGAACGGATGAAAACCTAACATTTGGCAAGGGAGTTCCCAAAATGCTCACTCATGCATGCACTTACTTCTTATTTGTAAGTTTACTGTAGACAAACTGAACTAACAGTTCAGCAGCATCAGGTCTACAGTGAAGTGTGCCTTCGATCAGCTCTTGTGGTATGTCTATGCTCCGCCTCTTAAAGAACTGGTGGAATAGGACAGAAATAATAATAATAAAAGGTGGAGAAAGAAGAAATCTAATTGCAAATGACCTACATATATATACAGTATACATATACAGTAAACTACTCACAGTGACATTTTCCCTATTTTCATCCTTGAAAACATGGATGTGTATTAACTGAAAAGAGAATAAATGGAAAGAAATACCTACAGAACAATAAGACTTTATGCACTTTATTTGTTCAACAAGATTATTTTTTGAGCGTACACCAACGACCTTATAAAGAACAATATGATAAAATGTGTCATACGCGGTGGTTGCAATTTGCCTAAAAACAAAGAAAAACCTGCTGGAACTTGTACAATACCAAATACTGTAGGATTAAAGCCAATTAGTAAACAATGAAGATGCTTCTCATCCCAGCCTGCATCCTTTTCTTGGGGTCGCCTCCTTTCCTTTTTTAAAATAAAAATCTTTACCTTAATTAATTTGCACATGAGTACCTCTAAACCATATCCAAGAGGGCTAAAAAATGTCATGAATTGATTAGCCGAGATACTGTATGCAAAAGAAAAATATAAAAGACCTAAATTTTGTTTGGCCTTAATATATAAAACTATAAGGGCCTCCATTTTGCTGGACCATCAGATTATTGTGCAATCGGTCCCGGCAGCAAAGCTGCACAGAGGACTAGTGTTACAGCTACAAGCTTCTCTAACAATCCAACGTACACAACCTCTGTGAGCCTGGCTGTATGAACCGATTATAAAAACACTCACTATCTGTAATTGTGACCAGTTGCCTAGCTTCCCCTCTAAGCCGCTACAGTTATTGTAAGAGTGCATCTGGATATCTTGAGGAAAGTACCAGGAGAATATTTCTGCAACTAGATAGCCACTGGAAAAATCCCTGCAAGAAGGAGAAAATTTGGTGTAACAAACTTAATGGCAATACAGTAGTTGTAAATTAGGCCTTGGATAGAAATATGCCTGAAGTCCACTTAAGTTTTAAGGTTGTACCTGTAGGCCTACATTGCAACATTTAGGCTTGGGCCTATGTGTTGCACATAAGAAATTTCACATACACGCTCCATTACATAACCGTGAGTCAGCTCAATAAGGATGCATTCATGACTTACTTACCCATCAGTCAGCTCAGTAAGGATGCATGCCTGTCTTACAGTAACAACTGATCAGTCAGTTCAATCCATGCATGCTCCCTTATTTATCAATTCGAGTGAGTGAGCTGCCTGGGGTGCTCTATACTAGTAGTAGATCCTAGCATGTACGGTACATTACACAAACCTTCCAATATGCAAGTAAATTCCGATTACGGTTAAATTTCCATCCCTGGAGCAGGATGGAACGGTTGGGTACTTTTAACTTCTGGACATTGGTCGAAACGAGAAGCCTTTGTTCAAGTCAGCACTCAGCCACAATCACAACAAGACAGGGTATGAGGTTATTGAGCCTCTCGCGGTTCCAAATGTTCATACTCACAAAACTAACCACAGGGAATGTCTACCACTTGATACATAAGTGACATAAACCTTTTCCAAGGAATGGTTTCATTTGCTGGTAGATAAAGAGGCGACAAATCACTGGACAGTAGGTATGGCGCAATTTTCAAACTGACTTGGATAACCAACTGTATATTGATCAGATGTTTAAACAAGTGCAGAGAGCAACCCCGGTGACATAGTTTTCTTTAAATGGTAATATTAGCTAAATTAAGCAGCAATTTGATATGGTATAGCTTTGGTAACATTTAAACTGTTAATCTGGGTTTCCTGTTCGTTTAATTCCACGTTTGTCAATATTTCATTTCATCTTGTGACCACGTTAGTCATGAGTAAAGCACCTGTTTTGCAACGGTGATGTTACCCCCTACTATAGATAAGAATGCACTGTTCAATGTCAGTAGCAATCCTTCACACAGGGTTAGCAATAGCAAAGAGGTTAACAGCCGAGAAGGATCATAGGAGGCTTCCTAACCCTTAATATACTAAACTAAGTAGTACTATTAGTACTCCCTATGTCAATATGTGACACCTATTTAGTATTTAGCCTTCATAGTACTAGTACTACTGGGCCTAAATTCTCTAGTCAATAATATTGTAAAACGTAAGTGTAACAAAGGCATGGAATTTGTACCTCAAATTTAACACAGAGAAATTAAGTTGACTTTGCTAATGCCACTAGGATGATATAGCGGCCTAGGTGACAAATTTGATTCAGTTTGACAGTGCAGTAGCATGACTTACATTAACAATCAATAGGCTACGGAAAGAAAACATGAACCTCACCTTCTAACGTTCCTCGCAGGAAAAGTGAGATCTAAACTTTGCAACCATTTGTGAACGTCTCGTGTTAAGGTCGTCATTTCAGTTTAGTTCTTCGGTAAAAAAAGAAAAAGAAGAAGTTTAATAAGAAAAAGAAGAAGTTTAATAAGAATAACCGTGGGGTAATTTGTTCTAATCCTACAACAGCTAACTTAGTAACTAGACACTGCGATCCGGTTTCTGTAAAATCTACCTCCGACTCCTATGTCATACTGACACCGCCGTGATACTACTGTACTGTGACATTTACACGGTAACGGGGTACCATTAACGGGGTACCATTAATTGGTACAGCACAACACCCGCATATACCCGAGAAACAGAGTACCGCGTAGTGCAATGGCTACTCGTCGTACATATAACACAACGCAACAGGATGGAATAATGTTTACCAACTCGGGCTGTTGTCAAGCTCT
>JAODAG010322073.1:0-10684 GCA_027574785.1 Orphnurgus asper | reverse complement strand
TTACCTCTTAACCACATTACAGTGCTATAGTGTGAAACGTCTTCGTTGCACTATAGTTCCGTTTCAAGATGTTAACTGTTAACCACATTACAGTGCTATAGTGTGAAACGTCTTCGTTGCACTAGTACCGTTTCAAGATGTTACCTCTTAACCACATTACAGTGCTATAGTGTGAAACGTCTTCGTTGCACTATAGTTCCGTTTCAAGATGTTAACTCATCTTAACCACATTTCAGTGCTATAGCGTGAAATGTCTTTGTTGCACTTTACCATTTCAAGATGTTACCTCTTAACCACAGTACAGTGCTACAGCGTGAAACGTCTTCGTTGCACTATAGTTCCGTTTCAAGATGTTACCTCTTAACCACATTACAGTGCTACAGTGTGAAACGTCTTCGTTGCACTTTAGTACCGTTTCAAGATGTTATAGATATGTTTGCACAATAAACGGTCCACTCCATCCATTGGCCGTTTTCAATGTGCTCCTGAAATACACGCTTGATATCCGCTGGTAACCGACTGGCAGCCCACCAGTTAGTGTTAGTGTTAGCCAAGGCAATGTCTGTCTGTAAATTTTTTAATGCAATTTTAGACGAATACATATGAAACGTGTAGATTTGCGTTACTTTGTACGTAAATAAATGACTAAATAGGGGGACAGAAGGAAGTTATTTTTCACCCTCTGATACGTAAAGGTCACATCTTAGGTTGCCTCTAGGCAATAATAATTGTATGGACACTGATGTCATCGATGGTTTGCAGCATTCCAGCAGTAAGGCAAGGTCTAAACAACAATATATATATTTAAAAACCCCAGAAAAAAGAACTGTATAACAGTGTAAGTAACATTTTATCTTATATTATCTGTTTTACATTCCAGCGATTGATGGACACATTTCACACTGTACCTACAAAATAATATTTTGATTTACCATGTACTTGCTGCCATTTAAGAGTTCAAGAAGGTTTGATATTGAACAGAACAGTTACTGTACATCAACATCAGGAAACAGTATATCAGGAAACAGTGACTTGTTAGTACTGCATTTACGTCCATTAAAATACAGTAATAATGCAGTGCAGAGGTGGAATGTGGTACAACCCACGCATACTGTTGTAAGACTGGTTTTATTGGTCGTTATGACTCAATGCGTAATTGGGTATCCATGTCATTATTGTTTTGACCTTTTCAGCGTAATACTTTGATTATCATTTTCTGTGGTCAGTGCCTCGGTATAGAGGGGATTTCTTGATCCAGATTGTGATGTTCATAAAAAGCAAGTTTTTCAAGAAATATTAGTCCACAGAATTCGGGGGTATAACTGAAAAACTCTTGACGATTGAGGGCCTATATTTTTAACACTATACTACACCGTAAGATTTTGCTCACAGATTCAACAGTGATTTTCGTCCCCGGCTGTTGTCTCAAATTTGATGGCTAACTTCACCCTGTGCTCACCCCGACTCTCATCTGCAGTGTTTTAGACACTGTTCAGAGTGAAGGTTTTGACACAAATTGTAGTATTGAGCCGATCATCGGTTTTCATTATCAGTATCGGCCGATATTGGCGTTATCGGTTGAATGTCGGTTTCGGCAAAATTTGTACTCATTGTATGCCGATGGCCTCCAACCGATAATGAACTTTCCGTTTCAAAATCAGCCTACACTAGTTAAATATTTTGTGTTAAATTTGCACGAACTAGAGTATAGTCAAACAATATTTATTTACTGCCAAAGACAGGATCACCCCCCAAATGATTCCTTACAAACAATGTTTTTACATTGTTTGTTTTTACAAGCTTAGCTGCCTGGAATTCCCTGCTTGATTGTATTGCAAACACGTATGTGGCATTCTACTTCTAGTGGGGGAAAACACAGACAGTCAATGGCATGTTTTCGTCATATGTGGCCGTGTGTAAAATAAAAAATGATATCATTTAGGACAATAGAGAATAACAATAACTACTCACTGTCTTGCTGAGCGATCATGTGCTGTTTGTTAATCAGAACATTGCAAGTAGACTAGTTATATAGGCTACTGTATAACATAACAGGCTAATGATAGAGTGTTATAGTTGGCAAATAATTGCTCATTGGTAAAAGCATATTGGAAAATTGGGGACATTTTTGCCAATCCGTGTTTTGCCGATATCGGTCCGATCATAAAATAAGGTACAACACTCCGACCAACCTTACCCTTTGAAGAGTTGTCTGTGGACAAACAACAATGTGGGTGCATAAGGTATGTCTGTACACATGTTACTGGCAGGTCCGGACTATGCAGCATTTTTATCGCACGAAATAACGACCTTATTAACCATAACTTCCGCTCCTAATTGCAAGGTTATTTTGGATCCTTCTTCGATCCTGCTCCGTTCTTCGCAAAAGTAAATACAGGGTTTAACTTTAAGCCTACTCCATGTGACCGCGGCTTATACGGAATAAATACAAAACCCTGAAATAAAAAAACCCCATTGTACAAATCGAAGTGTCGACTCCATTCCATGCAGGCGGGGCTTTTAACATCATTCTGCTAATTAGTTGAAATGATTTGTTAAGTAATAAGAGCAACACTTGCCGCACAAATTATGCTTGAAATATTTCTGTAAGGTTAGGAAAGAGTTTGGTTTAGTCAAGTTTATTCAAGTTATTAAGTTTGAATTACCTAGAAATGTTATAGAACGTAAATAATGGATATATCGGCCCCAACCGAGCTTGAAATCTTTCTGAAAGGTTAGGAAAGATTTTAGTTTAGTCAAGTTTATTCAAGTTATTAAGTTCGAATTACCTAGAAATGTTATAGAACGTAAGTATTGGATATATCGGCCGGAACAGATATTTGCAATTTCGGCCCAACGCTAATGTGCACCCCAAATTTCCCATATGTTTTAAATGCAAAACTCTGTCCAGATTTGATGAAAGTAGCAAACTTAACCGTGCATGTCTCTGACTATCTTTGGTGATTTTGGTGAACTTTGACTCTGTGATGTCTACCTAAACTCATCCTATCCAAATTTACTACTGTAGTACCAGCCTATACATACCAGCCTATATAATCACACCATATATGGGCTTTTCTAGCAAACAGCAGAATTCTGTCAGCCATGTTGTATACTTTTGGTTATAGTCTGGCTTTGTAAGAGAGTTTCGGAGTGAGAAGGTTCCGCTATTTTGACCCATCCTTTCAATTTTTGGGAAATGCAGTATATACAGTATATACCCAGTGATATTTCAGAGTGTTGCATATAACATATGGGCTGTTAAACATTCTCCTTAGTATATCCCCAGAAATTACTCAGTGATTGATTCTGTATGTGACCAAGTTGTTCACATGAGACTGCGTGGCAATTTTTCCAATGAGGAAATTGGCCACTCGATCATATTGCCCGATTCAACAAGACTCCATGTTTGCCAATTTCCCTTTATACATGTACCTTATCTCCATATCCCCTCATTGTCTGTCTGCCAGGAAAGCAATTGTGTTGAATGCTTCTTACTGTGTACATTCAGGTACAACATTTCCTGTCGGAATACCAGATTGTACCATACAACTTATATACATCGCCGCCAGTCATTTTCTGCGTATTCAATGTTGTTATTTTCGACGCCATTCGACACCTTACTCACTATAAGGATCCGGTAGTTTACATCTTTCTGTTCATCAATTTTTCTACAACAATCATAAGCAAAAGCTTTGGAATCTTCCGTAATTTGTGTGTAAATCGATGGGTCCCAGTTTTTAATATTTAATATATATTACAGGCGTAAATAACCAGAAGCGAAAAGCAAACGAAGGCAGCAGACGTCTCCCCAGCAACACCAAGCACAGTGCCAAACTGCAACAGCTTGGAAGGCTTGTTAAAGCCTGGTGTTCAGCTGCGATCAACACATGGACACTGTTCTTTATGAGCCTGCATGAGGCTTTCGTAACTCTTTAACTAAATTAATGCCTGCTTTTAATGCTCGCTTGTTGTCTGACGGATGGCCGGATTGGATTGCCGTATAAGTTGCATAATGTGGAGCGACTGCAGAGTAAAAAAGTCCAAATTAGTTAAAACATCCGAGGACATAATTTAGCTAGTTCGAGAACATAAATTAGCTGTGCACTCGTATCACTGAGGATCTGGTTGGCTACATTATCGAACCTTTCAAAATGTGGAGTTGAGGAGAGGGAAGGGGGCAGAGGGAAGAACAACACTTAATTCTGTCCCTCTAGATTTAACTTGTGAATTTGGAATATCCACCCCCTCCCACCTCCAGACTGTAAGACATATTGCTGTCCACATTCATTATCTTCCATTACATTGCTGTCCACATTCATTATCTTCCACATTCATTATCTTCACTGTTACACGTTTGCAGCACACACACACACACTTTTTTGTTGGAATGCATTGCATGCATGTTTGATATTCAAGTGTAATGTTCAAAGTATTTTGGACCTGCAGTAACATTGTAGGTAATTACTCTCTGTGTTTTAGGAGTACTAACTACTGCAAATGAATAAACCACGAGATGAACTGATTAAAATGCTACGTAAATAGAAAAATATAATCGCTTTAAAGGAATACACCACAAGATGAACTGATTCAAAATCTACATAACTAGAATCACTTGCTGTAAACGCATATATAGTGCAAGGATGAACTGATTCAAACTCTACATAACTAGAAATACTCGCTAAACAAATGCATGCATACCACAATATTCTTTGGACGGGGGAGGGAGGGGGTGGTTAGAGAGGTAATCTCTCTTAATGGCACATGGATAAAAAAAAGTCAATCATAAATTGGCACAATATTAATGAGTACAACGGCCAATACATACATGTACAGTATTTTAAACTGCACTCTAAACTTACCTGTATATTACGATATGCTTACAGTGAACTGAGCAGTTTGACCTTGTGTATCTCCCCATCTGCATTATAGCTTTAAATTGTAGGCTATTCTAAAAAGCTGTACTTTTAATTAGAGTTCTAGTTAATTATATACCGTATTAAACTATCTCTCTCTATCAATACAACTTTCACATTTCATTTTCAAACAATAATTTCTGCAATTTATTCAAAGCTTACCAAATGATGTCATAACCTATTGTGGATCTCAATCTATAGCAATATGTTCCTTTACAAGTTACATGCCAGTTTGCGTTTTGCCACAATTAAACAATATTTAGTCAAGTGCCGTCTATAATTGACGAGGAATTAGGCAGAATCAGTAGAGGTGTGTTAACTATTGAAATGCAGCGTCGGGGTGAGCACTAATACACCATTTGTTTTAACGTTTCGTTATCACGAGCGATGCCAGGGATATCGTGCCAATTGTCGTTTGCCTGCTGCATAGGAAGACAATATTTCAATTAGCGTCAACTTGATTTCCTTACATTGACTAAAAAATAAACTCTGCTATGTTGGATCCATTACGTCACAAATATAATAATTTATATATATATACAGTATGTACTAGGGCATGAGACTTACTGATGATTAATGCAAGACTGTTGAATTGTCATGTACGAGCACAGGAGACGTAATGGAGATGAATTGCAAGAAAGTTGGGGTAACTAGCATAAAACGTTCATTTTGCGGTTGTTTTATTTTCCTATTCCTCGCAGGGAACCAAAGGGAGACATGCCTACGTTGCAGCCCAGGGACCCCTCACTGCAACAGTCAACGATTTCTGGAGGCTCCTATGGGAGAGCGGTGGCAACGTCATCATCATGGCGTGCAACGAATTTGAATTGGGCAAAAATAAACAACGTCAGGTACTAAGAATCTTTTGTTGTTGACCTTTGCTAAGATGGCCTGGCCATCACATTTAGTTATGTGTTAACACATTCTGTGTATATTCCTTTCAAAATGCAAACTTTTATAATTGAAAATTGGACCCCCCCTCATAATTTTTACTTTTCTGTTGGGCCCCCTGACCATTATGACCATTTTAATCCAATTTTATTATTCTGTCCTTCTGATAGCTGGTAGTTCCTTCCATAATAAACAAGGATGTTGAGATTGATTAACTGTATAAGTTCATGCAGTATAATTAGCCTTTCCACTAAACTTAATATACATACTCATGTATGTATCCTATATTTGAGGTGTAGCTTACATGAAGTATACAACGGTACACCCAAACCTACAGGATGCAGAATTATTTGTTTGACCATGACCAGTCTCTAAAGATTAACCCTAGGTTGACCCTAAGACATGAAAGTATAGTATAGTAATTGTTCCTGAAGTACTGATGTTCTCCTTAAGTTCTTCTCTACAGTGAAGTGCTCAGCTGGAAGATGTCACTGTGGCTTCCCCCAAATGTGAAAGGGACACTCTCAGTTAGGTCATGTGACACCCCAGAGAATAGTCATTTGTAATTCAAGGAGGGATCATTTAGATTAAGGAAAAGTTCTTCAAATGTATCAGTATGCTAGTAAAAAGGGTATCACCTCCCCTCAAAGAACAACTGTTTTTACAGGTCCAAATTTTAACGATCTATTTAATTGCCAATTATTGCTTGCAGGTGCCACTCCTGTGAAACATTCTCCCAGACAATTGAAGCGTGGAACTTAGTAAATTATTATAAAATTCTCATTGGACAAGGAGCTGGGCCATTTGGGCAGTAGTTCATTTACCGTGTGCAAATAGTCGGCCTTGTTTGACTGTTTTTTTTACGTACGTTCCAGGTGTGCGTTCCTGGCACTATTAGTACCTGTAGAGACATTTTAGGGAGGGTGGGGTAGAGACCTTACATTGTCTTTCAATATTTGTTGAATCTGCGTTTAATTGTAATTATTCTTTCTTTCTTTCTTTCTCGAAAGCATAAATGTGAGCGTTACTGGGTCGAAAATGGAGAGGTGAAGCAATTCGATGACATTTCGGTATCACTGGTAATAAATCTTCACTTTTCAATTGTTTACTCAATGTCCATTAACCTATGTGTGGTCAAGTCATCATGTGTGTGTGTATGTGTGAGAGGGTACGCACTTGACTGTTTTCTGACGACTTGAACAAAGCCAATTCCACGTCTTCGGTATAAGTCATGTCAAAAGAATTATCTACAGTCATCAGTAGAAAGGCTACTAGCTATATTGCTTTGACTCGTTTAAGGTTAGGGTTAGCGATTTCGCACAATGGATCTGGCTGGAAACTTTAAATGCGTGTGCAAGTGTGAGCATATAAACCTAGCTCAAGGCATGTTGTATCGATGTCATACTTGGTTTTTTAAGTTGGTCATGGACTGTAGATGATCCCTATTGTTTTTTTAGTAAAGGTAGCATGCATTTTAATGAGTGGACGAGGTTTAATATAAAATTGTTATGTCAATCTTCAAAACTATATAGGTCCAAGTTTCTTCAAAACAAAGGTGTGTATAAGGCATAACATACAAGTCTAGGCCATGTAATTACTTGAATCATCATTATTCATGAATTGGGAGGAGCCAAGAAGGAAATCTAGCAGAATTGGCCTGTAAACGATATTAGCTGTCTCAAGAAATGCTCTTCAGATGGACTTCATACTTGGATATGGGTCAGAAGTTGATCCCTAATGCTTCATTGTAGTTATGCATACTAATGAATCGGCACGGCAAATGGAACAACTACAATGACAAGCAGTAGGCACATAACTATAAGCTGTTGAACAAATTTATCCATTTTCTCTGCCTAATTTGAAGTGGCACTGTGGCTAAATTCCACACATTGCTTTCCTGAATCTTTCCACATAATCTGATTCATCCTGGGTCTGAGCATCTTCCAAAGAGGTTGTGAGGTAGTAAGAGATATATTATCCAAAGTTATTTCGTTAATTTAAAAAATATATTATCTTGTCTTTTATATTATTGTTGTGTTCCCAACTTCACGTTAAAATAATTATTTTAACCCTGTAATTACCAACACACTGAATCATCTTGCTATTACCTGCTGAACCTAAGTATTCTGATAGATTCTACAAGTGTCCACTCAACTCAAGGCCAGTGTTACTTGATGTTCCCTCCAGTGTTTGTGTGGTAGGGAGGTTTAAAGGAATTTTATTTTCCAATAGTGGTACCTGGTTTGTTTAGTGGATTAATTGTTGTGCATGGTCCCTATTTATTAAACAAAAGTAATAATGCCTTGCATCTAAGGAAAATGATCTACAGTAGAATGGCATGATAGTCAAACTTGAAACAATGCTGTAGCAATTAGTAAAGTGATAACCTAGAGATCACCTAGAAGTTGAAATCAAAGGATTTGTCTTTCCAACTTTAGCCTTATTCTTTCCAGAACTGACCTAATCTCTTATAATTCAGTATGCTTTGTCTTATGTTGGTGTAATGGCCGTGACAGCAATTTCCTTTTATCTTCCTACCCAATTTGTTCTTCAAGATTCACTCCGACATCAAGGGGAGAGATTACAAGCTACGAGAACTGAAGGCAAAGAGGGTGAGTGATATAGCCTTTCAGCATTAAATAATTTAGGTTAATTATCTACTTCTCAAAAGCAACATCCTATGCCTTGGTATGATAAGATGTTTAACAACGGTAGTGAGGTTTCCCGCACACTTTCACTCTCGTCGCTTAAAGGGACGTGTCGAGTTTATACTGATAGGGTCTCGTTGAAGTTGGAAACCTTGTGTGATGCCTTTGCTAAATTGAGAAGGATTAGTGGACGCCTAAAAGAGACGAACAATTGGTTTGCCAGACGATACGGTAAGCCCTCTCTAATCCGAACCGCGCTTTTCTGAGCCCTTCCGAAAACCAACGGTCAGCTCAAAACTTCTGCTGTTTCAAGAAATTATCTATCGCCACCAGTTTGTAAAACTGAACAGCTGCACGTGCTTTAAATAAATCACGGTCATCGGCGACGTTGCGTCTCTCTCCTTCATTTTCCGTAAGCGTTAAACAATAACTAGGATGAGGAATGAGGCCTAATTAACTTTGCCTGCCGGTGCACTGTTTTTATCTCTGCCTTTTAGCAACGGTAACGAAAGGTTCAAGTTTTGCGGGGAAAAAAAAAAAAAAAAAAAAACCCTGGCAGATATAATAAGCTCTAAGGCTTTTTAAGCTCCTTTATCCAAGCACGACTCGTGCAGTACAAATTAGGCCACGTACAGAAAATTGAACTGAAACGATTGCAGTCGATGTAATGGACTTGACTGTGGGGGGAGGGGGAAGGGGGTTTATTGCCGCATCAGCGTAGAAGTGGCAAACTATTGCGTGTAATCGTCATTTTCGGATCCGTCAAGGAAGTGATTTTTCTGTTTTCCAAGAAAAAGTGCAGGTGTATGGAACTCTGCGATAGCAAACTATAGTTGGCTACGATACACTATAATTCCCACTTACATTGCACGATGGGATATAAAACCGGCGGGGGGGGGGGGGAAATGTCAAATATCTCGTTACTATTTGTACTCTTTGCTTTGCCATTGCACTTCCAGGCTGTATGCACTGTTTAGGTACTCCATGCACTACGACTCCCATGTACAGTGATACCGTAACACAGCTGTATGTTTGTACAGTAGTCGACTTCCTAATTATAGCACTACATTAGATCACTGCACCGTACCACTACATTACAACACTACATTATACCACTACGTTATACTTGGTATACGTGGTACTTGCTTTTAAAAAGGTTTTTTTTAAAGCTGAAGAAAAGGTAACAGGTACAGATTCAGATATGTTTAGGGACTTATTCTCTTTCATTGGTGTAATCATCACCATAGACCGATCTGTATCTTTGAGGTAACACGTAAATCACACTGTACTTGAACTGTGTACTTGTGGCGAAACGATTGAGAATCGTCTAATACAGTGTTTAAACTTTTTAGCTGAAAGCAATATCGATATCGTTCACCGCTTCATAGCTCTGGTCATCCATCGGTGCACGATTGGGCTACAATTTTCAAATCCGGCGGTGACGAGTATCTTCAGTATTTGTCGAGGACTTCAAACGGTGGTCCCGTGGCATGCAGTGGTGGATATTCGTTGTAGGAGGGTGGCGGGGGTTGTCGTTGCTGAATCCACTAATACCATATTTACCCACCGGGGCCCCATGATGCCCTAAGTGGGGGGGGGGGTGGTGGTGGGGTAACATCCACCGACCCCCTCGTTTCGCAGCTCCTAGTCCTGGGGGAAGGATGGGAATTTTGTACACCTGCCTCGTTGGCCTCTGAGCATTTGGCCAAAGGAACAGGGCTCGCCACGATCACCACCATACAGAGTTGAAAGGAGCAGAATGAGCCTTCCCAATCCTGATCAACTAATAAACAATTAATGTAAGGTTTGTCAGAAGTTTCCTATAATGCTGTATATAACAACCCTTTGAAATATTTGGAGCCTCCAACGTGTCACTCTTTATAATATAGAGTCCCCCTCCCCCCCCAAATACCCTTCATTCAATCCACGTTTAACAATGCCAAACCGTGTAAAACTATGTGCAACCGATGCTTGATGTTTTGGCATGGTCAGTCATTTATTACCCTGGAAAACCCTAATATGGGTTTCTAAACTACATTGCAAGACTCATCACGCTTGCATCGACCATAAATTATAGTTTAATGGCAGGATTTGATTTCTCTTTCAATCACGACATGTTTTCATCCTGGCCACTCTGCCAGCTAGGGTTCCCTGGATCAAAATGGGAAAGGTTAGCAGAATCAGTTCATGGCTAACATCGCCCTGCTGACAGTTTGACTGAGGGAGGGG
>JAODAG010322062.1:0-11332 GCA_027574785.1 Orphnurgus asper | reverse complement strand
CACACACACTCTCTATGAAACTCAGCAAATACACTCTATGAAACTGCACACACACAGACTCTCTATGAAACTCTGCAAACACACTCTGCAACTGCACACACACACTCTCTATGAAACTGCACATACACACTCTCTATGAAACTGCACACACACACTCTCTATGAAACTCAGCAAATACACTCTATGAAACTGCACACACACAGACTCTCTATGAAACTCTGCACACACACACACTATGGAACTCTGGGCATACACTCTATGGAGAGCTAAGTTTACTTTATAGTTCAAGAACCTATATTTGAGGTGGTCTTAGTGTATTTCTCGGGGGGGGGGGTGAATAAAGTAACATTTGATCTACAGCATCATTGATGCTGTAGTTTACAAACTACCTCTATTGGAATCGGTTTTTTGTTTTGTTTTGTGAAGAATAGTTATCCTTAACAATTTTCTTCTCATAAAAGTATTATACTGTATGCCTGGAAAGTAATAGCATATACCTGTATATAATAACCGCAACCATTCTTTAAGAACTCTTGAGTCCCAAGTATATACCTTACAAATTATTTTGGTAATCTGAGGAGGACACACCAGGAGCCTGTCAAAATGCAAGGATTCATTGCATTGCAGTGGAGCACATGCCCTCAAATTCCTTTAGTGAATTGGTGAAGTGATCATAAACTTTAATCTTTCCTGCCAGTAATGAAAGGACAATGAATCAGATAGTGGTGATTACCTGGTACTGTATGCATACTGTAGGCATTCTTATGTACCTTCTATACAGTGAGTGACTTGGCTTGTTTTGTTGATATTGTCCATACAGTACTCAATTTGTAAACTGTATCTTAGATTTCTGTTAGATATTAACCCGAAAGTTGGCTGTTCAGTCACTATTTTGCCTGATTGATGGGCGAAACTTTAACTTCGTTTTACTCTTCCTTGAATGCAGTACAGTACCTTGCTGTGCCTTCAATAATTTCTTAGTTCTTAGACATTTGAGCATGATCCTTACATGCATCACGTTTGAATGTTGAATGTACAGTATTCGTAACGATTCATAACGCACGGTAGTACAGCATTCCGTAGGATATTCCTCTACAGATCCTGAAGTGTGTGAGTGCCATGATTAAGTACGCTACTGTGATGTCTGGTGAACAAAGTGCAGGCCCCCACCTGACCCCCTACCCACCCTGCTTACAAACCTCTACCAGCAGGGAGTCTTAATTGACCCTTGGACTACTCGAGGCATGGCAAGAGCAGTAACACAGAACCTCTTGTCTCGCTCACGAAGAGCTCAACGCTGTGCTGCTTATCATGCTTTTCCAGCTCACCGGTGAGCAGGTGCATGAACATGTCTGCGAAATGGCTGGTTGTTTAAGGGGGTGAACTAGGACGTCAAAGTTAACCCATGAACTACCGAGCGTGTCGTTTTCGTAACTACCAAGGATTCGTTCTCGCGGTGCAGGCACCTTAATTTCCTTGTCAGTCATGCAAGGGTGTAAAGCTTCAGTACTGTAGCTTCCATGCTGCTGGGGATTGCAATATTAAACGGGAATTAAACAAGTATTTATTTTGCTTTTCATTTTTCATTACTAAGGATAAGGTGCTCTGACTATGATGGATACTGCAAACAACAAAGGATTTAGGTCTGCTATATATATATCTATTATATGTATCTGTTATATATATATAGATATATATGTGTGTGTATATACTGTATGTAAATATAGTGATCTATATGGTGATTTTTATATGCTGGAAAAATAACAGATCTATATTCCACCAATCCAGCTTGCGTAGCTTTCTCGTAGTGACTGTTAACCTTGGCAAACGGTTGTGTTAATCACCTCTTACTGTACATTAACATGTACAGTATATCGTACATCGATCAGGTCTCGTGTTTCAAACTGGTGATTCATGCAAGTTTATAATACATGTATACAGTACAGTGTCCGTGGTACGCTCTCCTGTGAAGGTGTTGTGTGCGCATGGTCGTCTTTTATTTGATTAATCGCGCGTGGATCGCCTAACCCGAACATCGTTAAAGTTGCGTCTGTCGGGAAAAAAAAGAAGGTCGCTAAAATTTCACTGATTTTTTTTGGGTTCCTTTGGCATTTGAAACGGATCCTAATGTAACCCACAGATGCGTTCCTCCACCTGGAGTTTGGGTTTGAAAGAGGGCAGCGTGTAGCATCCCCCGTAGATCATGTCTGTTATTTACCGGGGGAGGGGGAATTCAACTTGATTGCTAGTTTACGCAGTCATAATAATATACCCCGTTGAGCGGATCTTGCAAGAAAATCCAAAATCAATTTGAGAAAGATTTTCTTTCAAGTTAGGCCTATATATCCCATTTGCGTCATTTGAAAAAAACAGTACAAAAAAATGATCTACGTAAATTAGCAGAAAAGTCGTAAACTCTTGATGCGAAAATGCCCATATACATTATTATACACCAAGATTGCTGATAGATTCATTGACATTGTTGCAATGCTATTCTTTTTCCAATTAATTCTTTATTCTGTGTGATTCAGATAGTTATGACTTATCTACTCTTTCGTGTGAAGTAATAATACCCTTCAGAGCTTCCATTTCATGCCCAGCATATATAGCAACGTTGAATTTTTTTTTTCCTCCCATAAACTCTTCTAAACAAGGATGAATCACATTCTGCCTCTCCTCCGTTCGTTGCATGCAGTTTCGACCATCAAGTTTCATCCCTCTCTCCGGGCCCCCATCTCCGTCTTTGTCGTCGTCGGTGCTGTCATTTTCCGAGTACCTTTGGCATTTTTACTAAGTGTTTCGTTCCGTCTCGGGCGTCTTGTCGAATCTACAATACGTCGCTTAATCGTCTCCACTAATTCCTCGACATTTTCTCCTTTAACGTCGTCACGAATGCAGTTTGCAGAGTTGACACATTTAGCGTATGACCGTAAAATAGTAAGTTACGCATATATACGTCGGGTAATACGAGCGTGCAGAGCTAACATTTTCGAAAGCACCGTCGTCTCGCTGTAATATTATATATGACATCAGATGCTTGTACGGGACATTTATCTTCTGAGGCCGGCAAACTGCGGTAAAAATTTCTGTCGCGATAAAGTTTACCAAAGTGTTTACAGTTAGGAGATGAGAATGAGTGTTTTTTTGCCACTTACTGTACGGAGCGCAATTTGTGACTTTGAGATGAAGTTTGATGGCACTACACGTGGTTTTGTATGTATGGCCTAAGCTACTGTATAGCTACATCTACAGGAGACGGGTGCAGAACGAGATCATGTACTGTACATTGTATATAGCTGATTCTCTCCTTTACGGTGCTCACAATAACCCATCAAAGGGAGGCTGTTTTCGCATGGTATAAATGTCATCACTACACATAAATCTCCTAATAACATATGTTCCTGTACCAATCAGTGGTATCACATACTGTACATGTAGGTATACTGCACTGTAGTATATGTTTGCTCATTATTGTTTAAGCACACAGAACCCTGTAATATAACTGACGGGAGCAGTCATATATTTCCCCCCCCCCCGGTATATTTCTGACCCTGCATCATCATTGAATTATGTTGACTTTAATAATCTGGTATTTGCTTTTATTTATATCGGTAAATATAAGCTTCGCACATTCCATCCCATGCCTCCTGCATATATGTTTGTCTTTAGAGTTGCATTATCCTTGTGCATGGTTAGTTTAGGCTCTGCCTTGTACAATAGGTTATAATTTGGTTTTGGGGAATCTTGGTGTCCAATATGTTACTGCTATTGCGAACCAGAAAGTGCAAAAGAGCCTAATTCAAGCATGTTTTTTCTGTATTTGGTTGGCCATTCTAGGTATGTCAGACTACCTCAAATGTAATGTAGTACAGTACATGTTGTATACATACTGTAGAATATGATCCTCTTCCATTTCTAGTCCCAAGTAGTAACTTTGTGAATGATAAACCATGGGAACTCGGCTCTTGTAAAATCTCCAACGAAGAGCAATTGAAGAATTGTTTGGCAAGTTTATTTTATGTTCTTAGAAGCAAATTAAAGTGTCAGAAAAAATACATGTAGGCCTACTGACTCAGAACTCCATAGTAGTAACAGTACTTACACTGTTACAGTAAATGTGAAAATGTAATATATAGTAGTAAAATGTAGATATGCACGTACAGTTTAGGATAGGGAAATCGAGTGTATGGTGTACGTAATTATGCTGTGGTAAAATCAAGAGTTTAGACTACAACGACTGTATACCGTATTACATACAGTACTGTTCAGTGTCACATACTGTTCAGTATTATATACTATACAGTATTACATAATGTACAGTATATATGTAATATTGTACTGTGCAGTATTACATTCTGTACAGTATTACTGTACATACCATACAGTATTACATACTGCACAATATTACATACAGTACTGTAGATAGAGTATTACATACTTGCGAGTGTGTTTGAGGGCTTGTCCCTCTTATTTGGTCCAAAGCAATATTTGGTCCAAAGCAAACATATGGAGGAATTTTTCCCTCTATGAGGGATTTAAGTATAATTAAGGTATTAAACTGTATGGCAAGTTTATTATCAAAGTGTCAATATATTGGCATGGATCCAGGATGTTTTACAATCCCTGATTAATGTGCGATCGCTCGAAATCCCGCTCCAACATTGCTGCTGCATCCGGGCCTCGTAATCGCAGATGTTTATCTCCTCGTCTTCTCTCCGATCCGCAGGGGGAAGTTCTCCGAAGTCCGAGAGGTGACGGAGCGGAGTTCGAAGAAGCCGTACGCGGGCAAGTTTATCAAGAAGCGCAGAAACGCGGTCAGCCGCCGCGGGCTGAGGCGGGAGGACATCGTGCGGGAGATCAGCATCCTCCGGGAACTCCAACACCCCAACATCATCTCTCTGCACGAGGTCTTCGAGTCAACGACGGAAATGGTGCTGATATTAGAACTGTAAGTTTCATTTGTGGGCCGGGGAGGATTAATTGGGATTCATAGATATTTAACTTATTTGGAAGATTCTGGGATATTCGACTCATTATCCACGGATATATATATCTAGCCATTTCAGGTTTGTAGATCTGGCAAACTGCTGAAATAATCTGCAGCGTTATGGCCATCTACTTGATCTCTAAAATACAACATGCGTAGATCTATCCAAACCGACAATTGTTACCTATGACCTCTGACCTCATAGCAGGACTTCAACCCATGCCACACTCCGGCTTCACATAATCATTCGTCCTACTGGGCTCTTGAGCGCTTGCATCGTCAAATTTTCCATCTGTAATGTCCTCCTAGGTGTTGGACTATTTTGGGTTAATCACACTTCTTTTTGTTAAATTAAGGACGTTTTCTGGAGACTGCTTTGGGACCTGGCTGTAGTCAGTGCTATACTTACAATGGTATCTATACAGTATCATCTGGACCTAGCTGCTCTCTCATTCCTTACTGTAGGTTTACTTAACACAGGGGCTGATGTTTGTACTGCCTGAGTATAACACAGACCGCCGTTGGGCTGTGCAAAGGTTACGAGCACCATTCCCCTGAATGTCAACCTTTCTTAGAACTGGTATCACCGATGACCTGCACTGCACTGTAGTTAGAAAGGGGGAGTGGTGAAAATCTTTACATTATACGTTGCTGCATAATTGAAACCACATGTTTCAAAATGTTGAACCTAATTGTTGGCGATCACTATTTGGGCAGGATATTGCAATGAGCCAGAGGTATAGGCTGCCTATGACCCTAACCCATCTCTAATCTAAACCTACTGTAACCTGTGGACGACCAGGAAGACCGAATTAACACGGTCAAATTATGTTTGCCTTAAGGAATAAGAGGTATCTCGCTTCCACCGTGGGTGGAACCGACGGATAAACGCAGCATTTTCACGGCACAAGAAGGTTACAAAATAAGTCGGTACGGCTTTCAAGAAATCAATTATTAAGGGAATTAAGGCCTTGTGTTTTTAAATTTACTGGCTAAAGGTAAACCGTGATATTCACCATGGAAAAGAAGAAAAAAATAACGTGGTATTCACATCGCTCCTCAGTTAACTATAAATGCACTGTAGGCCTAATCTCTTTCCACTGTACACCCTCTGTATCCCGAGTAGCTGCTATATGTTTGCTTGACCAGTCCAGAGGAACCTTTATCAGCCTAGCAATTCAATAGCTCAACCCCCCCCATATTACTCGGAACCCACTGACCCGTGTCAAAGTCTTTTACTCCTTTTTTAAAAGCACCAGGTCAAGTTGTGACAATTTAATCCCATCGAAATCCCAAATTATAACTATCTTCAATTCTTCCCCTCCTCACCTTAATTATCTTTCCCCCCTATAGGTCCCTAGAGAATTAATCTCCCCCCCTGTGTCTGGACAAGCTGCAATGGAACTCCTTATCTCAAGCACAAAGAAATTTATTCTAGAGTTCAAGCGATCAATAACCAATCGATGGAACCAGCCTGGGAAATTTGACTGGGGTTGTATTGAAATCTTTCAGCTTTCAGCATCCACAGCCTGTACGTGTCAGCACCTTTTTGGCTTTGGTCCTAGGGATGGTAAATATTCAAGTTTAGGACATCGGAGTCGACTGGTGGAGGGGTGGGGGTAGGGGGGCGGGCAGGTCGCGGGGAGGAAGGGGAAAGTGCGACCGGCTGCGGTTGGCGCGTGGCGTTCCACCCACAACGATGGTGCAGAGAAACGATTACATTGCACGCGAGGCTTCATAGATGGCGATCGTTATGACTGGGTTGTGACTATAAATAGCAGAATTCCAATTAATTTTTTTTATTTTACCATCTAGGGAAGCGGCCGTGTTTGCTGTTAAATCTATTGACCATTTTAATAGCAATACAAGTTTGTAAACGTTATAATTACTCCCCTGAAAGGGCTTCCGTCCGCTTCTGTGAACGTGCGTCTCCGATGTTTCCGGGGGGTGGGAGTCTACAAAGAGGGTTGGAGGTGACAAGTTGGTTGGAAAATTTGTGCACAATCCATAAAAAAAAGTGTAGTCCTTGGATGTACTACATTATGTATATACTTAATGTATGGGTGAATGCTAGGGTTAATGTTATTTAGAAATCAGGACCACTCTCAATGATTATTGTAACCATGGATATGATACATTATCTACTTACTATATGGGTGAATGTTAAGGTTAATGTTAGTAAGATACCAGGACCTCTGTCAATAGTTATTGTAACCATGGATATGATACATTATCAACTCACTGGATGGGTGAATGTTAGGGTTAATGTTACTGTAGTTCGATACCACGACCTCTCTCACCGGGTTATTTACCCAACCATGGGAGGAGCTACAGTAGCTGGAGGGAGGATTGGATTGCAATTAAGGCTTCACCAACTGCTATATGTACAGTACTAGTATAGGCTGGCGTTCACTACAGGATCTAAATTTTGATTGAACATATCACTCAACCCTGATTCCTTCTATAGGTACAACCAATTATACTGATGGCCAAGGTCTGTTGGGCTGTGTGACCTATAGATATTTCTGATTAATGACTGTACCGTACAGTATGTAGGCCTATATATGCTGGTATCGAAGCACATGCTCTATAAAAGTCGTCTAATTAGCCTTGGGAATGCGAGTTTGGCTGTTATGAGTGAGTCTTTTGGAATGTTTACATACAGTTTGCAACTTACTATACGTACATTAAATTTGTGTACACAAAGTATGTATACGTGATGCGGTTGACTACATTTAGCAAAATTCCTATGTATTAAACCGGGTAACTATCCTATGTATTAAACCGGGTAACTATCCTATGTATTAAACCGGGTAACTATCCTATGTATTAAACCGGGTAACTATCCTATGTATTAAACCGGGTAACTATACAGTAGATTGACAGTGAGCTGGTGAGCTGCGTGTTCCGACGGCCGTGAAATCGACAGACCACGTGTGTAACGTCTGGAAAGCTAGGCCTTCTGTGTTAGGCTGCCGTCCAATGTACATTCAGTCATTAAATTGGCACGTTTCATAAACAGTACGACAACCCCTGACCCAAATCACCCCCTCCCAAAACACCCAACACCCCTCCTCAGCACACCCGTCAATTCCTCCGCCCTAATCATCCCTTTCTCAACACCCATCCAAACTTCCCTTCCTCAAAATCCCCATTTTTTTTACAAGGCAATTTTAGTGAAATCAAACCATAATGGCTCTATGGATTTTTAAGCAAAACAACTTCAGTACGTATATTATATACTCCTGTTGTAATAGGTCCATATTTGCAAGAGAACAACAAATTAATTTTAGCTGCATGTTGCCCCCCTTCTATTCTTCCGAGAATTAATATATCTTTCTGATAATGACTCGTTTGTCCTGGAGGTTAACTATTATACTTATTTGCACTCGGTCAATGGGATAGTGATGACACATAGCCAGGGGCTGTGGACATTAATTTGGGATAGCTATATAGAACTTGGAAGGCCCTATCAAATTTGTGATGGGTTGAAAAATTTCCGGCTCGTTGACCTTTGAAAAACCAAAAAGAGGCCGAGATGGTCTGGGGGTAAGTAGAGGTTTTTACCGTAGTAAATCATCGAACGAATGTCCGTTGGGAAAGTCACCTGGAACATAAATTGTACTCTATGCCACAAATATCTGTACGGTTACCGGTACCCATATAATTTCCTTCTTGGTATACTTTTTGTTAAACTTAAAGCTGAATTGTGTACATTCAGGGATGACAACATTTTTAAAATGGTAAAAACATAGGTATATATATATATCAACTAACAAATTTTGGGATGAACTAGCACTGGTGTGTATTACATAACTCCCTCATAGTAACAGCAATAGTAAGAATCTTTCCACTGTTTGAATTAGTCATTGCAATTCTCCAGTCCAGTGGAATAACAACATTTTGCTTCTTTGCTTTTCCCAGCAAATGTCACGGTACCCATGTCCCTGCCTGGTTTACCCCCCCCCCAAAGACCACGAGTGGACCACACGTTTCCGCAGCTACTACTACTACATACTACATCGTGGAGGCCTATATAATCATGCTACTACTACATACAACATCATGGAGGCCTATATAATCATGCTACTACTACATACAACATCATGGAGGCCTATATAATCATGCTACTACTACTACATACAACATCGTGTAGGCAATCATGCTACTACTACATACCACATCATGGAGGCCTATATAATCATGCTACTATACTACTACATACAACATCATGGAGGCCTATATTATCATGCTACTATACTACTACATACAACATCATGGAGGCTTATGTATATAATCATGCTACTATTACTACATACAACATCCTAGGAGGCCTATATAGCCATGCTACTACTACATACCAGGGTTGTTGATTTTTTTATTTTAAAAAAAAACCCATCATGGAGGCCTATATGATCATGCTATTACTACTACATACAACATCGTAGAGGCCTATAATAATCCTGCTACTACTACTACTACATACAACAGCCCACTACAATTGACCGTCCAACATGTGGTTGACAAAGGCAAACACCTAGCTTACCGCAAAAATTTGTTCGTTATACAGTACTGTATGCATAGTAGGACAATTTCTAATAATTAAACCTGATGCAAGAAGTTTTTTTCAGCAGGGGTGTTGTATCTAACCATTGGAAAGTATATTATATATAGTGGCAGATTTGAATGGCAGTTAATAATGATTGAGTGGCAGTCAAAACTGGTTTGGGTGGCATGTGCGCGTTGCAAATTGAATATACGTGTGCGCCTCGAGTCATGTGATTGAAAAACTATCACCAGCTACCATGTCGGGCGGTCAACTCCCAGGGAAACATTCGCCGTGGTTTAATTGCATCACAGTATATATATATACAAGTTACGGGTCTTCATTCAACGCATACGTACGTCTGCCATACAATGTTGCATTGCAGATGTTTTCTCATGCTGCATGATTGGCAGAGGGTCCTTTGGACCCAAGTGCAGGTTTGCGGGCCTGAAATATCGAACAACGTGTATAAGCTAAGTACATCCCTGGATTTTCACTCCCGATCGGTTTATTCGGCCAAACGGTAGTTGTGATCGAAGACCGGCCGGCTTTTTGTATACTAGTACCTGACATACATCAATATCTAGCTCTTGCAATGCAGACAATATAAATTGCTGTTATGTAATCTTCCAGGTCGTAGTCAAATGACCACACCATCCATGAAGGCCGAACAATAACTTCTATTGCTTCTACGACTCAAGTTACTGCAGCGGCATTATTTATTATGCCTGTTGATTTGTTTTGTTGTAAAGATGACTTAGATTGTAATTAATTGGCCTATAAAGGCCAATGTCAGTTTATTTAAAAAATTAAAATGAGCCATTTTAACCATTTTGTGGTATCTAGTTTGGGTAAGTATATTGGCTAGCTTGGTAGTAAAGCCCCAAACCAGTAAGTTTTGGAGTTTCGCACTGCACATATTATGTCCTTGGAAGGAAAATGTTGGCCCACCCTCTGCTTTAGAATATCAAAATACCAGGAGTTCGTTATTAGAAAGACCCCTTTGACGACAACGAGCGCTTGTGACGAACATTCTTTCTCTGGGGTTTCAGTCATCACGACTTTTATTTAATGCAGCAGTTCATCCCTCGGTTATTTTTATAGTTTGGTATTAATATAGTAAGAAATTGGTAAACTGAAGCCGAGTCCTCATAAAAGGCCCTGGAATGTACGGACCTGACCCTAAAACTGAACTGAAAAGACATCAATCAAAGTCTATACCACCCTGGAAAAAGTACCATGACCTATTAGGACACCTTAGTTACTTTTAGACACAATTGATCGAGGTAGACTGCAACTCTCTGTACATGAGCAGAAATTCTTCCTATATATATATGTATATATATATATACTCCACACCACCCCCCATCAAGTTAGCTTTACATCAGTCATGTCCTCAACTCAAAAACCTACTTAATTTAAGAAGGTATGTAAAAACAAAACCCAATTATATAAGCCTGCATGCCCAGTATACAAATCCAAGTGGGGTTTAAACTGACACTGGCCCTAGCTGTCATTGTAGCAGCTCCCATTGTCTTAAACCACCAGAGAGTTGCAATTGCAACACCTTGCAAGTGTATTCCCTGACTGCTTTATTAATTAATAGAGGTGCAAGCTAATTAATATAGCTCTACAACCACAACACACACCTGAAGTGGTGGCACTATTATAGCCTGCCCAGTCAACAAGTTACAGAACCCCTCCTCTTTTTACTACCATATCTCTGGCCTTCATCTCCTCTTGCACCCCACTCTCTTCTCTGTCATCCTTCCTTTCCCGTCTCTATATATATATATATA
>JAODAG010322051.1:0-11552 GCA_027574785.1 Orphnurgus asper | reverse complement strand
ACCCACCCACAATTAGTCTAAGCTATGCACGTGTTTAACGTCAACAGCGAAGCAGGTTTTTTTATTTTTTATAATTCATCTTGAACTGATAGTTGAGCGGATGTAAGCAGGCTGTGAGAGCTGTATCCGATATGTCAACTCAGAAAACAACAACAAAGAACCCGATCTGGTATTATACCTCCGCATAACATCGATTCACGGTACAAGATGGCTTCACAGAACACACCCACGCAGTATACGCTGCATGTTCGGTACGTGCTAGGCTGCTTAGGTTGGCATTTAAGGAAGTTTGATTGAACGAACGCAAGAACCCCAGGTTCAGAGTGAAAAGAAAGGAAATTTCTCAGCAGGTGCTGAAAGTGGCCAAATGTGAAACATGCCTCTCGATGGGGGTAACCCATTTATAAGATGGCCTTTCGTTGTAGGCTTCAGAGAGATGCAGTTCAAGGCATCTTGGTGTCTTGGGAGTATTTTATTTGTGAATATTTACATCACATAGATGGTTAATTACAACATTTTTAAAGCTCTCTGGTGGCAAAACCGTGGGACCCACGACGTACTTCAGTAGTACCAGTCCGTGGTTTTAACTTTTAACTGCAATATGGGTCATTGGAGCAATTTAAATAATTTTTATTCAGTCCTTGCCAGTTACAATGTACAGAGAAAACCACAGGACACGGTTTAAGATGACGACACATTTAATACTGTTCATTACGTTTTCACTTATGATGCAGCTAAGAAGGCAAGAGTTCGGTATTTAAGTACTACATTAAGGCAAACAAAATCTATCATGCTAAATCTAATTAAAGATCTTTCTTTTGAGAGCTCAAAATCGCTGGATATAACTTGTCTGTTGTTAAGCTTTCTTTGTTGCAAACAAAGAAGTCCTAAATATTCGAACAAAAGACTAATTTAGCCCTTACTCCTAAAAAAGTGCTATTACTTTCCAAAAAATATCTATGACATGTTCTTATAAAAAGTCTCTCTACAATGCAAAGCTGGTAACCATGACAAAGCAATAACAATAATTAAACAAATAGCACGTTCACATCTAGAGTATCCTATGCTTCATAAAGTTGCCCGAGTTATTCAAATCAATGCAACTAATTGTTCTATAAAACCCTCTAATTGAAAAATTCCTGAAGGAAAACCTTTTTATTAAACATCCTGACTCCCCCAAGAAAGAAACACTAAAAATGATAAATGTGTAAACAACTCCAATATTGTATACATTTTCAACACAAACCCTCCAATGAAAGTTTAGAAATTAAATGGAACAGAAAGGATTATTTTAAAATAGAATGTCATGTACAAAATGATAAATTAAACGGGCGAGGTCAAACGATGATGTAGATAATCTTCTTGATCTCATATGCTAAGATCACATGCGACATAAACTCCCAAGACTGTCTAGTTTTTATGACAACCTACTTAATTATTCTTAGTAAAACAATACCACTAATAGGGTGGCTACAAGGTTTAGAAAAAATCCATGGAAAATAATTAGACAAATCCCAACTCTATCTACATTAAACACCATGATGGACTCGCCCTTTAATATTGAGATTAGATTTTTTTCCAATAAATTTATTCATCCAATAATCGCCTAGTAAGAACTATACATGAATGCTAACCTGCACATAGTCATTTAAATACGCTAAAGAACAAATGAAGCATTTGTACCAACATTGATAAGATTAATCAGCGTTAATTAGCCAAAGTCTCAACAATTTCATACCAATATACCTCAACTTCATTTAACGGAGGACCTGCCAAGCTTGTATTACCATTTAAATCTTACATTAAAGTTCATACTCTTAGCGAAAGTATATAATCTATAATTGGTTAAAGGCACGTTAGATACCTCTAGAGAGTTCCTAGAGGTCCCTCCGATATCAGACCACATCCTCCTGAGTTTGAAGACTGCCGGTGGAAACCAGTTTTGGGTAACCATTGCCCTTTCTGAATTCTAATTTATGAAGATCTGCACTATTTAATGTAGGGTTGCATTGTTTTTAATTAGCTAGTAAAGTCAAAGAGTGAAGTCAGTCGCACATTTACTCGATAGTAAACATTTGCTCCTCGTAACAAAACAAAAGACACCGATGTTCCTATTTCGACTAAGCTTGAAAGACTGAAACACATTGCAAGGGAGGAGAGTATCATATTCAGAGATAGAGGAGAATATAATAGTTTGTATTTTCAACTTGGTATGCTGCTTTTAAATGGGCTAAAAAATAAATATGAATCAGTTGGTGTACTTCACTGTGTCATTTTAAGCGTTTACCACATCATCGGGGTATGATCGAGTGTTTTGAAAATTTCGGGGCAATTACTAATGCTGACGTTTTCATGTAGGCCCAGAAGCTACAAAATTGTAAAGAATCCTGAAGGATCCATATGTTTTTGGTTTGCAATTCTGAAAGTGCTCATAGATTAAAATGCGGGCTTAAGTGCCAACACATTGACTAATTGGCACATACTGCGTCAGAAGAACATCTGAATTGGGGCCATGGCTTTTAGAAAACATACGTTAGACGCCAACTCATGAAGATCTGCACAATACTCATGGTCAATGATACCAGTTACGAATGTTGCATTAATAAATTTATCTCCATCATGCTAATAGAGCGAACATCATTTGAGGATGCAAGGTTCTAACTTGGGAAATGAATTAATTCCTATAGATGACCCTAAATAAAACGCTGCACCTTTCGTCGAGACAATCACAACATTTCCCCCCCCCCCCAAAATAAGCTTTAACAAGCAAGACGAGCAAATGTGGTATTTTCAAAAGTTTTTCCCTACATAGCTTTGGGCAGTAGTAGTTAGGCATTTCATGACACAAACCTGAACAATGCAAGGAGAAATGGATTGCCTCGCTGGTCTTAGCGTTAGCAATGTACGAAGGAAAGAAATGGGTATCTATCAAAGGCTTGCTTGTATTTAACTTTATCCAATCAAAGTTATCTCAGTGTTAATACTAAAAAGCTTATTTTTTTTAAACATTCCACTTGAAAGTTTTACAGATTGAGGTAGAAATTATGCAGCACTTTGTTCTCCACAAGATTCTTCGTTAATTTAAACTGAGAAAAGGGTTTATTGATACAACCTGACTTCATGCATGAGGATTTTTTTTGCAGATTGCCATGATAACATTACTTAATTAATGACAACATACAGTTTAGTTGCAGTAATTCTCTCTTTAGGGATCACAAAATTCCTGACACATTCCCTAATAAAACTCTATTGTATAGAGCTTTTAATGCTAAATTTCTCTTTGTTTCATATATTGATTTTTTTTTATTCACAAGAATTACATTTTTCAGGCTTTCTCATACTTGCACAAATTTCTTTGGAGCATATAGAGCCTTCATGCAAGCAGGGTTCCAAACCAGACTTCAACTAAACATACTACCCCAATACCATGGTGTCAGACATCGGGGTCTTTCCTCTCTGCTTTAACCGACTAATCGGTGTGTGTGTAACTTTTGCATGATAGATCCAGCTTCCCTAGATGAAAGTACCTACCACCTTGTTAGGCTTATTTACTGTATTTTTATGTAACCCAACAGTTAAGAGAGGCTGAAATGACATTTGCCAAACTGAGTGTACCATGAGCAAGCCACAAGGCAATGGATGGTCAGGTGATGCTACACCCCTTCCTCAGTGGAAGCAGGCTTTGTCTACTTCAAGTTTGTATGCTCTCCTAGAAGAATGCTCTAGCCTTGGGTCTGGAATGATCTCTACCATTGGTAATTGGCTAACATCTGTTACTCTAAACATAAAAATAGTTTTTCTCCACCTCTGATCTTCCATCTGCAGAGACAAAATGTTTTAAAAAAAGTACTGCTTGGATGAAGTTCTGGAACTAAATTACCATATTATTATAATACAAAGTATGATTTATGTACCAATAATCAATGCAAAAACAGAAATGTACATTTCTGTTCAAATTATTGCCTGTAAAGCATTAATTTTGATTTATTGAAGTGAAAATACAGTTAAGGTAATTAATTGTGAATGGTAAACAAAAGGGAAAGTACATTACCCTGCATCCATCTTGGCGGACGTCTGGCTCTAAATCTCCAAGAGAAAAAATATCTCCATTCCACCCTCTAAACTTTACAGCGTTATTGTAGTTTCCATTTTTATTTTTCCATATAGGCATACCCCAACAGTGGACCGTTACCAGTTGTCTCCCAGTCATCGTGAGAAGATGGAGGAAGTTTATCTGAGAGTTTGTTATGGCATAAGCAAACTGTGAAAGAGAACGGCAGCAGTGATGGTATTATTTGTCTAGCCTAGATCCATTCTGCTCTCGGAGGAAAGATGTAAACGTTGGACAATGTGCGCTCTCCTTCATCGTCCCAGAGCATGAAAACTTACAAAGATATGTATAATGCTGAACAGCTAAGAAATATTCCAATATTTCACTAAGGAATGTGAATTATTAATCCCTGGAGAATTATGGTTAAAGAATTATGCTTTAAATTCATTCTTGACGATCGAGTAGTACGTATTCACTCGGTGCTGATCCAGAATTCTTTGTGCCTGTGGAATTGGAAGAACAGTCCATGTGTGGGGCCCAATCGTGACGAGGGAGAGACGTCTTGGGTTTTGGTAATCTGGAATAATCCGGATCAGCTGCAGACTCCCATGGCAATGACAGAAATTAATCATAGAGGTTTGAGTTATGATTTCAATCATAAAGAATATCCATATCCATGAACAGTTAAGACGGTCTAATAACTCGACCTATTGCATGGTGGTTTGACCTGCTCTTTCAAAAAGAAGCTTTTCACCATTATTCACTCATAAATCCTCCAACATCCAGCCATCCATAGTACATCCGAGTGCCATCATAAACCTGTGCTCAAACTTTGTGGTAGGGAGCGGCGAGACATATTTGTCACTGCTCTCCCCAGACAGCTCGGAATATATCTGCGGTCCGTATACGCACCGCTTAAAGTATGGAATACCTACTCGTGCACTACACAGTTCCGTCTGTTTCTCTGTTCTTTTTCTACATATGATGTATTTTGTTCTCCTTTTTGTATCATGCAGCGTTTGCTTCAAACCTGAACCTCTTCCTTAGATCACCTCTTCCTTAGATCATGATTTTTACCGATCTCTGCTGATATTACACCCTAGCAAGAAATTGAGTAAGGAAATATCATGCACCAAGCCGATGATTCCTGTCAACCTTTAAGGTTAACTAGTGGATGTTCATACAAGTCTATTATTTCTTGAGCATTTCGGCCAATCATGTAGCTGTCATATTTGCAGACATTACACTGGCTACGTGATAGATACCGTTTCAGCAGGCTACTAGAGGTGATTCAATTGCTTTGTGCAATTGCAACTTACAGCAGTTTTGATTGGCTGCTGGGTGACGGGGGCTTGGGTGACTGTTGATGGCGGCTGAAACCATTCCGTTGTTTACTTTGTGATCATTCAACAATTTTTTTCATTAAATGGGACTGGAGTTTGTCTATAACAAAGGTGTTCATGAAGGTTATTTCTGTGCATGTAATTATTACCAAAATCTTAAACAGTTCAACCAAGCGTGAAATGCAGCTTTATTTGAAGGTATGGTCTGGTTGGGGTATAACACTGCAATGTTCTAATAACCTTACCTGCGTCGAGTCTACGGGTTCCAGACAGGAATTACCACCGTTAGTAAAGTCACAGTAGACCCGAATTGCATTAAGCGGACAGCCCAGGTCAGGATCGATCCAGTAGAAATCTGAAATTTGTTTAAAATTTCTAACGTTTGCATTGCCTTTGAAATTCAGTTATGGTCATCAAGGGAAAGATTGATATAACTAAATACAATAAATTTCCATTCCTGGTGGTTTGTTTCAGTGGCATGGTATACGGTTAAAAATGCAAAAAGTATTCTCTGTATTTTGTTTTAAAATGCAGTTTCATGTTGTCCTGTAAGGTATGTAATGCATCCATCATTCTCACTAATTCAGATATTAAGTAACAAGGTCTTATTCTGGAAAAAGTGGACAGATTTTTTATACTATGGTAAATCACGACAACATTACCACTGGTTTCTATGATTTTCATACTGTGTTTTAACTTCAGGAACACCATATCTCTGCCCGAGTCATAACACTGTGTAATCACAAACTATACACATAACTAAATTGTCCAGTTAAAATTGCAGACTCGGAGAACAGATAATAAACACCCCTGGATATACACTGACCAGTACGTGAGTTGCCTTGGCAAAGACTGGCTAATGATATCAGGGGAAAGATTTTATTAGGAGTTGTGACAGTTCTAGGTGGTTTGAGGGAGATTTCCCCTCTCAATTCTTTCAGGAGTTTATTACCTGCAAATATATAAGATTCTGCAGGTGGAAAGACATTTTGATTGCCCTTCCCAAGAATAAACCTAATGAATCACAACCAACATTACCACTAAACTGGATCCAACGTTTGATGTGAATCATTTCAATTAACTCGTATGAAAGTCAAAGAGAAAATTGTCAAATGTAACAATTCTCGTTACAAAAGTTGAACATATAACTATTGAAGGCTCTTCAACAAAACGCCCGACAAAGTCATTACAGAGACGACATCCGGTACGTCTCCCCCCTCCCCCCGGTGGAATGCTCACGAGGGGTGCAAGGATAAGATCCATGAAAATGTATACCGTTCGTCGGCGTGACATGGAGGGAATCGGATCGAAACCCCGACTCCGGTCGGCTTACCATCCTCCGGAGCATTCTCACAGTCTAGCAGGTCATGGCACGTTCTGACAGGCGTTGGTCTATCTCCGTTGGGTTGTTTTAAATCTTCCAAATATCTAAACATTAATTTAAGCATATCTCTAACGTCTTTCTCCTGCAAGGAAAAGTATGAGGATTAAGCTGGGTTTTTATTTTTTACGACCAGGGCTGTTATTTTATTGGAATTTGGCAGGACTGTCATTTCAATTGCGATTCAAATTCATTTCAAATTTACTATTGTTTGTTAAGTAGTCGAGGCTCCGATTTACAGAATAGTGGGAGTCCATTAGTTTGTCAACTTTGGAGTCGAAACGGCTTATTTCTCCGATCGTAGTCAGACGAAGGTGGTTTATTCCTATATACCAACCAACAAAAGTGATGACAGTCACTGAATGTTGCTGTATGATAGCATTACTGACTGATTTGTTACATAATAACAGGTCACCTACCAATAACAGCGCAGTACGTAAAGCTTGAAGAAGGTTGCAGAATAAATACTTTATATATATATATATATATATTGTAATATCAGAGTGTAATATATGGATTACTTTTGTATCGTAAGGGAACAACACCCTGTCCAACACATTAATTCTGTGTAGTCAACGAGTTACATGTTACATGGTGGCACTGCACTAGCCAAACGATCTCTTGGTCTGATCTCTCAGTCTGATTGAAACAGGATTGTGGCTGGGAAGCTTGTCAGTTTGTCACTTGGTGCCTGGCATATGTGCTGCCGTTGTCCGGTTTCTCGGGCGGGTTTTCTCAAGAACCGTAAAGAACACCCTGTGTCTTTTGGTGGTTGCATCTACAGGTTGATCTATTTTTATTAACTATAATGAGTCTATTATTATATTCTTTGAAAGTGGTAGGTATGGTGTTTGTAAATATGGGGCAGGTTGTAGAATTTACAGAGAACAACAAGGTGTGAATTCAGTGTACTAAATTCCAATGGAAACTTTCAATATTGTAAAATAATAAGGTAGCCCCAGAAGAGCAGCCCAGGTGTCGTTCGTTTTTCCATGAAATCCTTGGTAATTTAGATGGGTGCAAGGTTGCCTGAAGAATAATTAGACACGAACTCTTTGCTAGCCAAACCTTTTGCAATAAGTTTGACAAAAAAAAAAGGCTATAAACAATTGGTTCGGGTATAATGACCGATGAAACTGGTACAAACGATACAGAGACGGCTAAACGGCCAGTTTTCAGCATCAAGCTTATTCTCCGCATCTCCTCATTTGAGGTACAACAGACTTATCTACGAAGTGACATAATACGACATTATCATTGAGGAAACCTCAGAAAAGACGGCAAGTTTTAAAACCTTGAAAACTAAGAAATTGAAATGTTATTCGATTTCGATTGAATGCACGAACTTCCTTCAGTCACATGTCGTGGATCGTCCGATTAGAAGGAAAGCAACGCGTTAACGCATGTCTTGCTGCTTACCCGTATACTCACGGGCCTCGGAGCTGAAGCATAAAATTTGTGAATTATTGTTGTGATTACACCTCCATCGTGAGCAGCCCTGAAAAGCTGTAATAAAGAAAAGAAAAGCACAGGCTTTGATGTTTAACAATAAATTTAACTAGTCTAAAGTCTATCTTGTTAAGCTCTCGTGAAATACCATTCTATCAGGGCAGAGATATCAAGTGCGACTTTTTCTTGTCGACGTTGCATGATGCCTTTTTTTTCTGAGCTTATTCTACTTCCACTGACTTACAAATAAATAGATCAAGTTAAAGATAAGGGACAATTCGGGGGAAAATTGCAAAAACTTATCAAATTACCACATTTTTGTAGAACAATACAAACCCAACAAAAAACAATACAAACCCAGTGGTATTTTCCCTTTAAACACCTCTGTGATAAATTTTTTGGAACATCCTTATCAAAATTTGCTATTTATGAAGTGAATATACTCACTGAATGTGCAGGAGGACCCTGATAGGAAAAAGTAAAGAAAAAAGGATAGCAAAAAATGTGAGTATGAAATGAAGGCAGATGTAGGCATATCAAATTAGACATCACAGTATAAAGAAAGATGAATGTATCAAAAGACTATAGCCTAGATGTATGCAAAAATGATACAGCATTATTTTTATAATGACTTGTTTAATATGGCTGCCTCCCATTCTTCTTCATCATTAACAGGGTAACTTAAATATATTGTTGTTAAAAAGCATCAATTTCTCCTGTTGGCAGTGCCTTAACTTTATATATAAACAAAAGAAATACCCCACAGAAAAATTACTGTACTAATTTAAAATTTGAAGCAATCATACTCACTGGTGGTCCAGGAGGCCCCATTACACCCTACAATTGCAGAGGGGAAAAAAAGAAATAAAGAAACAGTTCAGTTTTTTACAAGACAAAGAAATCTCAACATTTAAAAAAAAATTCTAATTCATTCAAACAGAATTAGAAATGAGTAACAAATACCCAACTTGAATTCCACCTTTAATAAAAATGGGTCTATACGAGTTAAATATAAAACTATGCAACGATATGTTGACCGCTCAAGGGTTGAACTAGGACGAAGTCGTTTGTTTGCAAAAACGGATCCAAAAATATTGCTTTCTGTTCATGAAGATCACGGACACATTGTGCCAGTGTATACTGGCCGATTGAGGCAATTGTGGGATTAAACTTGTAAGCAGAAGGATTTGGTCATATGCGGCTATACCTACCTGCGTCCCCTTATATCCATAGTCACCATGGAAACCCTGAGAAAAGTAAAAATTGTAATGTAAATAAGTGCAAGTTCAATTGTTTTTCTTTTCTTCTTTTTATCGGGCCCAGCAACAACAAAAGAGTATAGTGGCAAAACATCATATCAGTAGAGAATCCAGGATTTCAAAATAGTTGGTCGTCTTTGTGTTACCACTGGCAGTCTGAAAAGCTAAATACATCGTATCAGTAGAGAATCCAGGATTTCAAAATAGGGGTAGAGGTGGGGGGGGGGAATTTTTGCCAATCAAAATCAAAATTTGATGGCAATTTGCAAAAAAGTTTAACTACGATAAGTCATCAAATTAGAGAAATTTGCCAAAAACAGGGGGGAATGACCCTTGCCCCCCTGCTGCCTTCCCCAGTCCCCCCCTATTAATCACCTCAGCCGATAGGAGGAGTAATAATCGAGTACATAGGTAGTTCTGAGAGTATTTTCAATTTCTAAACAATAGTGTACCAACATCCCTATTCAGAATAACTGCGTCAATTAAAGCAGCGTGAATCGTTCGTTTTTATATTTTTAAATTAAGAATACAAGACCATTGATAACTTACCTTAAACCCTCCATCTCCTGTAGGTCCGGGAGGACCTTCAAACCCCCTAGGGCCGCGGGGACCGTCAAAACCCTGCAAAATGGAGACCGAAATTTGAAGCATCGATTGAAGATATATACACATGTTTTGAATGTTTTCAACCAGTCCATATTCTACGATCAAACCCACTTTTAGTTACTCAGAAATGGTAGCCTACGAAAGTTGAATTCCAAACGAATTTGGGAGCAGTAACATTTAAAATTAGGCACTCACTTGCATACCTGCCGCAACAATTACTGATGTTTATTTAATATTTACAGGCCATGACAACCATAATGATAGTACTGTTGATTTGTACTGGCCATGTATGTCATTAATGATACTATAACTGTTTATTTACGATTTCTGGCCGTCGATCATGACTTCCATGACCCTCCTGTTTAACCAACTGACCAGCCAATGGAGTCTAAGATCACTAACAGCACAACCGTCTCGCTTTTATGCAGAAACGGTAGTGCAGATGTTACAACAACAAAAAACATCACACTGAAACTTAATAATGCATTAAACTGACAAAATTTTCATACATTACTCACAGTTGGCAATGCTAATGCAGTTAATAAGAAAATGTTAATTCCAAAGGTTTTTTAAACCCAATGATAAAAAATAATGCGTCGTTTTAGCACCATCTGATCGGCACAGAGAGTCGCAGTTTGGAAGAAAAATAAAACAAAAAGAGCCGCGAGTATGTCCGGGATGGCGTTGTCAGATTCGAACCGTACTCCAAACGGTCTAGAGCTAGGAAACCGGTTCGAATCATGCCGCATGTCCCTTTAATTACTGCGCACACACATCCCGAGGCCAACATCTCCTGTCTAGGCAATAAATATCGACGATACGTCGCTGTAGCTGCTTTACAAACAAATAACACTCGTACAGTTTTCTCTCTTATTTTTCTTCTTTTTTTGTAGGACAGAAAGCGTCTAGATTTCATGCGCCGAAGAAATAAAATGTTGTGAACCAATGCAAGCGTTTCCTCTCACTTCATAAAAAAAAGAAAGAGTTTTCTATTAGTCACAGAAGGAGACGTGGACCCGGCCGAATCACTCACCTCTTCACCCTCGTAGCCCTTCGGACCTACTTCGGCGTACTCCCCCCGGACTCCCGGGTACCCCTGGAAAGAAAGACAAACAACGATACGTCACAAATATACAACATAATAATATAGAATAAAAATATTTATTTTGTAAAGCCTAGTTTTGTAACCTAGAATGCTCTAATTAGCAACTTAAAAAGCATTTAACAGAATTAAAGTGGTAACAGAGGGCATACCTTTGGCAATAGGTGGGGTGGGGGGTCAGGCACCTCAAAGTTCTGCCAGGGCACCCCCCCTCAACATTGAGATGGGGGCTGCAATTTTTCCTCATTTTTAAAGTGACTCGATACTAGATGGCCTTCCAATTCCACCCTGCCTCCCCAAAGAGATATTTGGGCCTGCAGGAATCTATCTAATGATGGCTATATGACACCTGAGAGGTACT
>JAODAG010322007.1:0-11556 GCA_027574785.1 Orphnurgus asper | reverse complement strand
GACGTCAATATACCATTAAGTACAAATAAATGGTAACAACTATTTTTAGTCACAATTAAATTTCATTTAGATTTAAAACGATTAGATTGGCGAGGATAGACAAATACCTGGTTCCGTGGACTAATGTAAATTTAAGAATGCGAATACATAATAATAATAAAAGTTTAGTTATAAGGGTTAGGAGTCTCATAAAGAAACTCTATCCGTATAATGTGAGGGACCATGGATGAACATCGGCTAGATTTAACAAGCCTCCAATGTCCAGAAGTTAACAAGACAGGCAGGCATGGAACCATCCATCCCTCCTAGCTGCTCCCGGGACTGCAATTGAACGTCCCCCAAATTGACGGACGTAAACAGTTTCTCAAAGACCAAGGGGAGTGCATGAAAGCAACCTGTTGATCACCACTGCACTGCAGCTGTACCGAGTGAAGTTATTACGATGCCAATGCATGGCACCAAGCAACCCGAAGGAAATCCAACCATCAATGAACACGATCACCATGCACTGCAAAGCAGCTGTCATGAACAAGTACTGAACAAGTCACACCTGGAGATTGAACCGGCGACCTTTGGCCTAAGAAGGTGATGGATCTCAAACCACATACTACACCGCCTGCTCTCTTGCCTCATTAGAACACCTGTACCTTGAAACACTTGGTAATTAGTCCATGCAGTGGATGAAGTGTGCAGGTGCAATTCCCTTGTAGCGGCACGAAGCTGGCTCGACAGTGTGTGTAGATACACTATATAGCAGCGGATCTGTTAATCAATAAGCCGGTAGTCTGGGATGTAACCCGAGAGAAAGTTTAAATTAACAGCCGATATTTCTGAAACCCGCAAGTTCAATGGAACTTGTTGGCCCCAAAAAAGGATGATGGGAAACATGTAGCACTTATACTATAGTAAAGACAATTTCATTTAATTTTAAGGGACTGGTCCACTACATTTGGGTAAAGCCATCATTATAACCTTCTAGAGAGACAATTTTAAGACCAATTTTATGTACCAAGGAAACTACAACAACTTCCTTGGCATAGCTCAGGAACTACAAAAATCAAGAATACCTTCATACCTGCCGGACCAAGTTTTGAAGGTCATTCCTCTGCAGCTTTTTAAACTGGTCACAATCATACAAAAATAGACAAGGAGTGAGTATTTGAAGTCAGAGACTCATCAATGAAAACAGTTTAATTAGCCTAGGTACAACCTTCCTGACACTTCAGAATATCCCTAGGGAGTATCAACATATCCACAGGAAGTATCATCATATCCCGGGGGAGCATGCATCCACATATTTTGCTTCATATTTTACACTGTAGGTCACACTTTTACAATGAAGGCCACCCACAAAGCAGTTATGTTACCTGTTACAATTCATGAAACTGAAATTACAAGTATAATTTAAATATATATACTTCAAGAACTGGACTATAGGCCTCGAGACGCTTGATTATTCTAACTATCGGATGCGCGAATAGACCATCCTTGATGACGTACATCTGGCAAACAGCTGACTCTAGCTGTGTCCAGTGGCTATCGGTCACCAATATTCTTGTCGGTGCCGTTTCGGTATGCCAGGCATGCACATCTCAATCGAATAATGGGATGACAACCCCCCTCCCCCCCCCCGAGTGGTGTCTGGTTTCCTTTCATAATTCCTAAACGTTGATTAATTGAGTTAGATCCTGCATGGCTGCGCAGTTGCCAAATAAAAGGCTATCTGTACATACAGCTATATCAGTAAACTACGGGTCGCCCGCAACATACGCTGCGAACTGCATGTGTCCGCACCGACCTTATCCCTCGGTGCAATAATAAAAAACATTGTACGTACAAACAATTAGGGAAGAACGTTTGAATCGCACGAATGTTAATCTCTTGAAAATGATGAAGATATACCGAGACCCAATTAATTTACCATAATACGAGAATACAGAGCACCAACATCAACTATATATATACTTCAGACATATTTAATTACAGAAAATTAATGAAAGAGCTGATCGACTGTACGAATTATCGGAATCTAATTTGATCAGATTTGTAATTGTAGGATCGACAAATATCTAGCACGGTGGGTGAATACTAATGATAATTAGTACTGTACTTGAAACAAAAGGAAGAATGACCCATGGACAATTGTTTTGTGTCCCTGTCAGTTTAGACTGACATAAACAGTATTCTTTGTATCTTTACATATTAAAGAAAACTACTATACTACCCGTACTTTGAGGAATTGATTTCTTTAATCACAGGAAACTTCCATGGTTTGACCTAATCCTGAACTACGATAAGTTTCCACTTCTCAAGCTGGAAAAGTTTTTTTTATTTGGGTGTATCATCCACGACTAGCTTTACTCGAAGTAACGTGACCCAGGTACCCAAATATGATAGGATGTATCTTCGGGAGTAGGATGTAGGGACAGAGAAGATCGACAGAGTATATTTATTAACAACAAAATGATCGAGATTTTAATACAAACTGGCAAATTTATTGTAACGAAACTTGAAAATCTGTTCCAACCATCGTACAAGTTTTGGAATAAAAAGGTGCAACATAAATTTGTGCTCAAATTCAGTCGAGTTAAAAATTTAAAGGAAACAAACTTCCAGGACTGACAGAAAGATGGACTGACATATGTTGCAAGGACAACTTCTGTACGCTAATTCCTCGTTTCAAATTGTTCAGATTACCCATTGGCCCCAACGCCCCTCACGGCCCCAACGCCCCTCACAATTAAGGACTACAATCTGATACTTGGCCCATGATCGTGTCCAGCAGCGTAACCGTAATTGTTACGACGACGACGAGAAGAAAGAAATATTTAAATTTACTTGTCACTGCACTGATGTCACCACGGAGGTAGGTAGGTATAAACTGTTGTAGAAAGTGTTCGTCTTGTCATGTCGGATGAATATTTGCCATGTCCCGCTCAAATTGATTGCAAAGCATTCAATCGACGATGCAACTATTAAATGTCACTTGTCAAAAGTGCCAATTTCTTGCAAATTACGGCGAGATAATTGCGTCTGAACGTTAAAAAGGCGCATATGACAGACGATAATTGCAGGAGCTACCAGAGTCGGCACGAGCAGATCTGGTGTTCTTGCCTTTGTAGCTAGTCTAATGCTTCATATTTCTTTGTTTATAATAGGTCAACTTTATTTGCATCAGCTACCAGCTGGGGTAAGCTATTAGCCTTCGTTTTAATTCTCAATATGATTGCAAAAGTTTGAGGCTTTTTAAGTAAGGAGGTGAGGGGGGACTTATTTCAAATATTATCAACTTTGGGGGGGGAGAATGGGATCATGGTTTAAACTTGCACGGCACGACTATATAGAACATTTCTGATAGTTGATCGATCCCTTCGGCATCCCTGGGGAAGAAGCAGGAGCTGATTACGGGATGAAACAGACTGCAGCGCTTATAGGCTGAAGGCACCGCGAAGATCATCCGTCCGCTCAGAAGAAACAGTTTTAGAAGAGCTGGGCACACATTCATGGGATCAAAAAGGAAAATGCTACAAGAGGTGATTATTGCTCCTAGCTAGGGTATGACATTCCAGTGGGATATGAGTTTCATATGATAATAATTTGTATATATATTAAAAAATATGCATTTCACTACATTGTTTTAATTTGTAAGCATTTTAATAACCATTTAGCTATTGACAATTAAAACTCCCAGACCTTCAACTATTATTATTCAATCTTCTGCCAGTTTCAAGCTCTTTAGCAATTGATTTTTTTGCCAATATGGGACATTACAGTATTGTACTGCATGTAGCTTACATTATGATTACATACTGTACCATACAATACGTACCATACAATACATACGACTACACTATGGTATGATACAATATGAATACATATCGCGTACGTGCAATACTCGTATATGTACGATACATAATAATACAGTACGTACTGTATGTATCAAAATTAGTATGATTATGTAAGATATATACTCCACATACTGTACTGTCTAACATGAGTAAATTCATACAAAGTGTGTTTTATAATTTACATATCACAATCTCCAAAGTGTGTTTGATAATTTACATATCACAATCTCCATTCGCGGATGCTAATATGCAAGGTTCTCTGACCCCGTTGTACTATCAACAACCATGCATGCAACTTGCAAGACCACGTGCCGTTGTCATCTGTACAAGACTATCATAGTTCCGACTAAGAAATAACATTATAATGACATGATTAGCAACAAATAGACTGAATACGCTGTGCTTAAAATTCTTCACTATGCAGCGATCAATCATTGAACCTCAAATGATATTCTTTTATTATTACCAAGTGGTGAATCATGTACATCGGTAATGATCAGCAACCATGCAGCTCATTAAAGTGTTATTGACCTTCCACTTATAACCAAACTGGGAGGACTTTCAGTCTATATACTTCTGATTTGTTTTACCTCACAAGAAGTACTTTGTTCGGTGTTATTGCAAGTCCTGGAGATGTAACATTGATGGCAAGATCGAGCAGTCTCTGTGACAAATACGTACCAACTGCAGGTTCACGTGAGCTTTGACACTGCGCTACTTGCCACAAATTTTGAGCACTCCGAGGAGCAGATATGCCATGGCAACAGCAATGCCATCGAACATTATTAAAGAAGACACCAGCTGCGGCCATCTGATTATGCAGCCTGATCAAACATCGCAGCCAGCAGAGCTTATACATAGAGTATAAAGCCCATGGAGGAGGCTACATGCACGAACATCCATGTTACACGATAGCGCTTTATACACACTTCGGATGGCCGCGGACCTTTAAGGGATTTATATAAGTGTATATAATCTTTACATTTTGATAGTTTAGCAATTTAAATGGCTGCATGGTGCATTTTTTTCACTGCGAGAAACAATGCTACGTGCCTAAATTAAAGGACCCACCCAAATTATAGGGTTGTCTATATAGTTATAGTGTCAGACAGATCCCCATGAACGACACGTTTGTCCTGAAAATTACCAACGGTTGCCCCCGTGTGATCCTTAATTCTGCCAAGAAAGTAGCACGCAGGAGTGTTAGATTAAAATCACAAAGTAACAAAACGGCAGATTTTCGGCCACCCGAAACGTCATACAAGGGGCCACCAAAGCTGTATGTGCCATCCAGCGGTCAGTCAAACTCTTATGCTGCAATCACACTGTAAGATATGCTCTAACACTACTTACATAACAAAGCTTGTATTCATGCTTACGTCACGTGCCTGTTGTAATTTACTATGAGAGCTAATAATGATAGCTTTGAACTTTGAGACCTTTGGGCTGTTTTCAAAAATTGCTGAGGGGCATTGATAAACAATATAGACCTGAATAATCAGGTAACCAGGATATCATAGTTTGGCAGACCACCATCACGTAACCGCAATTACTGTTCCTTCCTTACATTCTTGCTAATTAGGGTGTACATTGAGACACGTTACATTGTAGTATATAGGGTAAAAAACGATCTCTCTAATATTTCGTATGATATTTGGTACGGTAAACTTTGATAGCTCTTTTGGAGTCTCTGACGAGGTCTCGGGGTTTCTCTCCACCACATTCTACCACCTTCTATTGTTTCTGCCATGATCATCCATATGTTCGAAAAGTAAACAACAACAACAAATATCCCAAAACTTAATTAAGGAGTTTATACTTTTTACACGGGAAATGTTAAACCAAAGACAGATATAACAGATATAACAGATACAACAAATATCCCAAAACTTAATTAAGGAGTTTATACTTTTTACACGGGAAATGTTAAACCAAAGATAGAGCGTCAGTTGATCAACTAAATTAAATTAATATGACGCTATAGCTGTCATTAATTTTGAGGCTATATAGTTAGTTCTCGTGGAAATAAAAGCAACACAAGAGTATATTCTTTCTTCTTTCCCCAGCAGCAGCTCTCTCTCTCAATTCTTGTTTCATTTTGACACACGTGCATCGATGTAGGGAGATTATATCTTACGTAGGCGGGGGTGACCGCGGGGGCAAGGGCACTCGTTTTCATAGCGCGAGCCTCTCCGTGCTCTGGGTCAGCTGACCCAGAGGCATTACTTTTGTTCGCACTGCAGGATATACCCCGCGGGTATAGGATCTGAATTCAGATGCTGTGGACATCCGTACGGCTTCCTGTCTAATTCACCAACGTCAACCGGAATGTGTTTGAAGGAGTATTATCAGTATGGGATACGCAATCGTCTGATACCTGGAACCCGACAGCGGACAGGTTTTATGACCCCTTTTTGGGGCTAGATCGTTAACAGCTGGGTTCGTTCCAGTTAGCTGGGCCATCAAGTGGGAATGTGGCGCTGCGTGGTCTATTGCTATATCTTGCCATAATATTAAGTACTGAAAGTCAGAAACGATCTTTTCGCTTCATCTTGAGCGGTGCCCCACACTTTCACCGATTAAAAACAGTACAGTACTATATAATTACTCCTTGATAACAGAGTGCAAGCCCTCAGAAAGCAAGTATACATATCTAATTCAAATATTCTAAAAATCTGAAGGAGGGGGTATCACACAAAAACACAAACTAAAGGTCCCTTAAAGACTTTAACATCCTAAGAACAGAGAGTATATCTACAGCTGCTACAAGCTTGCCTGTGATAAAAAGGAACATGGGAATTTAACTACAGGTCATGACCACAAAACTTACGATTTGAATTAAAATCGGCACCTTCGTTCAATTGGGCAAGTATAGCAAAAACATCACACGGAACATGTTAAATTACAAATCATGTAAACAGTCGCCCCGGTAAAGATTAATTGTGAGTTTGAATGTATAATAAGAATTAGAGATAGAGCGAAGCTAGAGCCAATTATGCTCCCATACCATTTTCAATTTTGTTTCCTCCATCTACTGGGCCGGAAAAAGTTTACGTCCATTTTGATTCGAGTTTGATACACGATGTAAAGTAATATACCTTTGAGATTTGCATCTTGGAGATTTCCATATTTGAGATCGCATCACACTTATGACAGTCTCACTGTGGTCTCACTGAAGTCTCACTGATGTGGTCTCACTTGCTACTCCATTGAGCATCACTGTATCCCACATAATCCTCTTTCCAAGAGGTTCACCCTGTGTACTCCATGCACCGGCCACTTTGCCTCTGGACCTCCATCAGTTAATTGTCCAAAGGCAAAGCCGCTATACACCCCTTGAGGTATTTGTTGCGGCTTCACAACAGGTGCCCATTGTGTGCATTCAAATCACCCCCTCCCCCCCACCCAGAACCCTCCTGACAGTCATACAGTAGAGGACATTCCAGCTACTGTATGTAGCAGTTTAAGTACATGATAAAAATGAAGTAGAATGTATATAGCCCATGGCACAATGCTAGCATGCAGAGTCATCCCGAGACAATTAACGGCTTCCACGATAACTGCATAATATATAACTGATAATAAGTAACTTGAGCAAATCGGGCAAATTGCACCATTCTTAAATCATCGGCAAAGCAAACATATAATGGAAGAATTGGATAATTAGTCGCAGTTACCGTGTAATACATTTATCCTATATGCTTTGTGTTTGCTTGTGCATGGCTTTCATTTGTGTCAATCCGACAGTTATAGCCTCATCTATAAGAATTGCAGCATTATTAATTGTTCGAAGGAAGTACTGAATAATCCTACGGCTACCTCGTGGTTACACCGCTATATATACACTTGGAGAAACATTAGAAAGGAGAAGGGATTATTACTACGGTCCCGTGTAATTGTTGCCGAGGACTATGAACACATGCAAAATGCATATCAAGGAGATGGAATACTGTGCGGTTATAAAATGTGGCGTTGGTGATTTTTAACTCAAGAAAATAGGTAGTCTTTAAACAATGGTTATTGTAAACAAAATTTAAAGTAGTTACTTTCACAATATCAAATTTAAATGTTTTGTACATTCACACTATTTTTATATAGGCTATGGTACCAAATTTGCCAGGACTGGAAATATTTGAAGGCAATGAAGACATTCAGTTCCCTTGATGCCTCTTCAGTTTGCCTTGCTTCCCTTAAAAAAGTATCCTTTTACAGATGGAAAATGTGGTCTGACTCCCCAACTCCCTTACATGTTTTATGTAATGTTTTGCTTTATTTCCAGAATTGATATTAAGCCAAACAAAAGTATTCAAGTTTGTTATGAATGGGACCTTTGATATTCATACTCCAAGCATCTCCGGATTATTGACTAGCACTCTTGTAGATCAGAAAGTCCTACCAGACAGAAGTATACACCTAATTTATTATCCCTCCAGGAGTATTCATACTCCAAGCAGAGCAGGTCAATTTGTATTGACAGCCACTCATGGAGTAGAACAGAAAGCCATACCAGACATACCCAAAGTACAGTATAAAGACCAAAGGGATATAATTACCCCTCCAGAGGAGTATTCATACTGCAAACATGCAGTGTCTGTTGTTTTGACATCACTGGAGTAGAGATGCATGATCACACAAGACCCTCAGGATCAACCTTCATATAGCATAAGACATTTGTAGATCAAAAGCAGACTCCTCAATCTGTGCCAGTTCTGGCCGGTTAGCTCCATGCCTGAACTTTTCGTCCAGGTCCGGGTCCAGCCGGAACTAAAAATCCAGCTCCAGCGCATGTCCCTATATCTCCTTCCCTCGGTTGGAATTGATTTTACTTTGAAGGCCTTGTCGATCGAATTGCTAGTGTCGTAACCTCTAACAGTGTACAGGTAACAATTAAGTAACAATTGTATATAGTTACAGTACCTCATGAAAAGCATGTGTTCCTCTTAATGGGTTGGTGCAGCATTCCAGATACCAGCTGGCATGGTTAGCTCAGACATTATATTGCTCTCATCACCACTGCGCTGCAGCTGCGCTGAGTGAAGTTTCACGGACACGCATCACTGACGAAGGCAATGAAATTTGAACCGAATTGCTTAAACGCAATGGAAGCAAAGCAGCTGTGCTTGAACGAGTGGGATCGAACCGACCTTTGGACTACAGAGTGGACATCACTCCACTGCTATATATGGCACACTCGCACCTTGATGTAACCGGTTATCATCCGCCTCGATCGAAGGAAGATTAATTAGATAAATCCAAGGTGGAATTTGTGGTTCCGAGCAGGCCTTACAAAATTATCTCATTGTGTATAATATTGTATCTTTCACTTTTCCCATTTCTTTCTTTTAGCACATCGCAAAAACGGATACGAATGACTAGTTATGCAATCACACTAAATGTCCAGAAGAGTCATTATTCTTTCCTAACGTGTGTCCTGTATCTCCCCTCTCTTTGAAAGGTTATACTTTCCAATTCCGGCTAAAAGTTAAACAGCTTTTAGAAATTTATCGAGTACTCAGCTGTCCCAATCCAAGGGCAGTAAAATTAGTTGGCCGAAGTCGATCAATTGTGAAATCATTAAAAGATAGTGGTACTATATAACCGTCAAAACCGGTACGATTCGGTCACGGTAACTTGAACACGTTCGTGAAGTTGCAAAAACTGGAAACCAATCGGACGGCGCGCATCGCTCACATTTTGCTGTCGTCGGGTTGCGATATCAATGACCACGTGTAGACGTAATAAAGAAACGACGTATGGTTATTGTTGTTTAAGTTAAAAAACAAACCTCCAAACTCTACAGACTTTCACAAGCAAGGAAAGCGAAGGTTCGTAACGTCTAGAAATAACCGGGACCTTTGAACTGCGGCACGTACGTTACTTCTTAACCCAAACGATCGCTGCTAGACTATATATAGTCGGACATCCTTTAACTACAAACTATACATACCACACGATGTCTACATTACCGTTTCCGCATTTCTTCCATCACGGCTGCTGCTGCGTGCATGTATACCCACGTGTATCTAGCGCACGCATGGCGAAGTGCTGCGTATATCGTATATATACGCAGTATGGCATGCGTACGAGGAGCGAACGTAGCCTACAAAATCTTTCCGTGTCTTATCTACTTTCTACAAAAACTAGTACCAAATCAAAGTTGTTACATTATAGTTCTTGTCATAGGCATGCAGTGTAAAGCTGTGCAGATCTGCTTTCATATCACCAATCCAGAATATTTCTATCAAAGCAGCTACCAGTCTCGGAGGCAATTAAAAGAGAGTTTATAGTTTAGTAAGAACAGGGTTAGTAATATAGGGTCAGGAAGAACAAGCTTCCTCACAAAAGGACCCTGAACGCCCAAGGACCCAAACCACAATTACTATACCTATCAATTAGAGCTAATTTCTTAAAGTCGTGTCACGCTTTAGGATGAACGCTATACGACCAATTCGGGCAGAGCATTCTATTCATCCACGACTCTCTAACAACTAACCGACACTGCCCCTTCTGAATCTTGAATCATTCAGTGACAGGCAGACCTCTAAAGTGCTCCTCAACTCTTAAAAAAATGTAACAACGGCTAAAATATCAAAACCTCCATGAACAATTTCAAACACTTGAAAGTATAGATCACCACAAAGTCATCTAAGGTGAAGAGAACCTTACGAGACTAGTAACCCTTCTCTGAACCTTTTCCAAAAATTGCCGATCCATTGAAAGGCATACTCCAAATGAGGCCTGACCATGCCTATAACCACAATAAATCTTACGAAGAAAAAAGGAAGTTGCACATAATTATTCCTAACGCCCAATTACCCTTCCTAGTTCAACAAGAACAACAAAAAAAGTCCTATGAGGACCTCAAGATCCTTTTCACCATGATTTCTAGCTGCCACTTTGCATCATAAATTGAACTCCCATAAGCAGAGGAATATATTAATATCCACTCAACCGGCTAACGACACAAACATTTCAAACGAGAAAGTTTATTCAAGGACAGAATATTCCACAACCATAATTAAAATTCACTGGCAATTGGGGAGGTTCATCTCAATTAATAATGTCTGTTCAAAGATAATGAATCGAAACAAATGAAGAAACAATTACATCCAAGCAGATCAGTTTGCAGTGAGAACAGCTTTTTTTGTTTGGTTTAGTCGAGATGTGTGGTAAAAATAACTGTAACTCTATAAGTGATAGCTTCATGCTCTACTACCTGTATCCAACAGCTAGCAGTTCTCTTTGTCCAGACCAGTCCATCAACGTAGCTAGTACACAAAAAAAACCAATAACAAAACGGAAATATTCTCAGAAACTCCAGACGATCCTCTCTCCCTCCTTGACCGTCAGTCCTAAAGGAGTGTTATACCAACATCAAAATTTGGGGCGAAATATTTGTTGAGGTCTGAGCTGAGAGCTGAGAGCTGTTAAATCACACGCTAATTCGGGCTAAATAAACCGAACAAACCACACACACCTTTCAGCTTGGGTCAAGAGTTATGCCAACAAACTTCCGGAGGTATGATTGGTATGAGGTACTATCGGAATGAGGTATGATCGGAACAATGCATGATGAGAGGGGAACACAATGCACGATGAGAGGGGAACACAATGCACGATGAGAGGGGAACACAATGCATGATGAGAGGGGAACACAATGCACGATGAGAGGGGAACACAATGCACGATGAGAGGGGAACACAATGCA
>JAODAG010321996.1:0-11557 GCA_027574785.1 Orphnurgus asper | reverse complement strand
TTTGCATCCGAGACCAAGACCGGACAATCCGAGTCCGAGACGGTGGGCCGAGACCGGTCTCGGTGACTACAACACTGTCAATCTCCTTCTGAGAGTGGAATTACCCTGAATTGTCCTGTTTCGAAATCTTCAACATATATACACGTACACACAACCTCATATCAACACTGCAGAATATTTACAATATCTGCATTAATCGCTAACGCTCACTTTGTTAGAATTAATCAATTAATTAATTGACACCGCTAGTTGAGCGTAATTAATTACACCTCCACCTAATCTTCATAAGATGAATCATACTAGACCTGCTATATCTTTGTGACCATCACTCCGAACTGTTAAATCCAGACCTCGTGACCTCATGACCTGGAGTACCTGGAGTACTATTGCGGTTACTAATGAAGGCAATACTATTTTTTTTATTAAATTACATTTTCTTCCTTCGATTTTCAATATTTGCTTCCACGGGTTGTCAACAAACTACAGAAAACTATCCCGTACGTTATATAGACTACTGATCTCAATCTCTCCCCTCTTCAATTTTCAAAGATGAAGATATATCGTCCTAAAATATTGACCTCCATATTATCCGCCGCTAGGTGATTCCATTCAAGGAGAAATTGCAATAAACTGACTCGATAACATAAAACTCTCGAAATTAACCCCACGAAAATGTAGTAGGCCTATAGTTCCTCCCGGAGAAAATCGTTTCAAATTGTTCTTTTTTCTAAGGACAAGTAAGAGAATTACCTACAGGTTATAAGTATCTGTGGAGTCAGGTTTTTCTCTGTTCTACCTTGGTTCGCAAACGCGCCGTTTGTTTTGCCTATGGCGTTACCACCCAAACGGCTGTTTGCTTGATTGCGGTGGCAAGTAAGTATCAACGGTAAAAAGGTAATCAAATGTAAAAGGTCAAAGTTTATACTTACTGCTCCCAAAGCGCACCGGACAACGTTGTGTATCCATGGGGTATTTCTGAAATTGCATCGGGCAGGCGGCTACGATAGTCAACCTGTTGAGGTGAATGTAAATTGGCATCTAAACTAAACAGTGGTTGAAACAATGTCCACAGACCGTCGAGCATGCGAATATAAGACAGGTAATCATCGTCACATGGCTAGTAATTCGCCCCAGGTAACTCGACATATAACTCGAGTTAAAGTGTAGGCTACTCTTTTTTCGGATAGAGATATTTTTTTTATATAATTACACTCCTTGCAGTGGTCATTAAAGAAGTATCAAAACATGCATCATTGCTCGTACGAGACAAAATGTACACGTCGAGATGATCTGTCGAACCTTGACTTCATGGAACCCAACGGTTATCAGCAAATTCGCTGTATATTTTATACGAGCATTTGGGAAACCAAAGTCGAAGGTGTAATTAACAATGATTATAGACCCTCACCTTTGGGTGTACAAAATATCCCCGTTGGGGAAAATTCGAAATAAGCGGTTGGGCGTAGTGATGGAATGGGATTTGGACTTCTTTCCGTTGTGTATGTACGTGTCCGGGTACCATATACTCTCCAACATAATGGTATTCAGCGAGAGGACTTGGAAGTTCATATTGGAGTGATTGTAGTCCAGACGAGGGTCTGACCATCGCTGGCGGAAAAATACTTCGATGTAAAATTCCTGTAAAAAAAAAAAAAAAAAAAAAAAAAAAAAAAATGAAATAGGCTAGCCAATTTTTTTTTTTTTTAAAACTCCCGAATGTGAGGGATTGAAAATTTCCCCATCCGCTTCACCAGTCGATTCCTCTTGCTTGGCATTTGTATCGATTGACCTTACGCACATGACGTCACTACGTATCGAGTGCGACTATTGTACGCCATTTTGAACGTAAAAAATGGTCACCTGGTCGTATACCATTTTCTCTCTCTCGTTAATCTTTCCTCTTTCAGTTTTGACTTTTCTCCCGTGGAAAAAAATGTGCATTGTGGAAATTACCTTGCTCGGCTTGTTACATCTATATATTTATATATCGATCGGTCTTTCAAAGGCAACGTTGAATGAATGAACATTCCAGAATGTTCTGTTTAATGTGTGTGTGTATGTACTATTAATCCAGTGTATGACCTGTAACTTCATATTCCAAAAATGAAACAAAAAATCGGATGAGTATAAACTTTAAATTGACGTGACCAATTTTGTTGTCGTTGTTAGCAACATCCAATACATATATATATATTTTTGTTATATAAGCCTAGCCTGGCGATAATTATATCTCACGAAAATTTGCAGACTACATTTTACAAAATAATTTGTATAAAATTTGACTCGTATTGCAATTCAAAATAATAATAATAATAATAATAATAATAATAATAATAATAATAGTAGAAACAAAAACACGTCGGCAGTTCTTCCCCCGCGGACGCCAAAGAGTCGAGCGATTGCTAGAGCAAAATTAGAAGCTTGATTCCGTCCCCAAATTTTCCACCCGAGATCATTCCGCGATTCCAAATGTGAATTAAATTGGCTCTGATATGCGTGTGTAAAGGCGATCGCGTGAGCTACGAACAAATAGAGCGTACATTTGAAGAAGCGCAAGCCTGGCGATCAGGGATTACGGCCCTTCTGGGTTTTTTTTTATTCACTCGAAGATTATTTCAAGTAGTATCCGTAAATCCAGCCTTTCGAAGATCTTAGATTATAAATAAACTAGAACTCTTAATTTAAGTACCCCTTCCCCTATTTTTTTTTTGGGGGGGGGGAGGGATTGTTGAATGGCGTGAAAATGTAAAAATATTAATGACATTTGTGAAAGGGTTTTACGGTTTATCGAGGCAACGCATGTATATAGGCTAAGAAATTAAGACTATAGCCTATATAGCGTCCAGTATTAGTCTCCAAAATGATCATTTTGACCTATTAATTCTAGTTCTCGTTTTCTCGTTGAAGTTTAATATCCGAACATTTCTGCGGTAACGGACGATTGTAGAAATGCTTACGTAATTTTACCTTCTTTACAAAAAGAAGAAGTTACGGTACAAAGCGTTAGTAATTAATGCAGAAATAGCCAAGACTAATGACATTCGGTCATAACCGCTTATAACAACAGATCCCTGCCCTACCATCGAGGTATACAGTCTAACCGTACTAAGTCTATGTGAGAGTGTAGCCTAGCGATGCGTAGAGTTTCCGCTTCATAGCCACAGTTTGCCGGTTCGATTCCCAGGCAGGGGCGTGACTTGTTCAGCACAGCTGCTTAGTAGTCACCCGTGCCGAAAAGGTTCACTGCATATAAAAGCACTGTAATATTGTGTGATATTGCATATATATGCCCGTATGTTATAACATACACGTGTTAAAACACGTGTTAAAAATTCGTGCTTACGAATGCCACCTTGTGTTAAAAGTGTGATTGCTTGCTCTTTCCTCAAACGACTGAACAATTGAGTCTTGTAAATACAGCGAGAACGCTAGAAAAAACCCACCAGACCGATGGAGTATGTAGCATATCGTCAGCGATCTCCGGGTTTCTCCATATTTCTCCATACTTCTCCATATTTCTCCATTCTCAATATTTCTCGTAAAATCCTCATTCCAGAGCAGAACGATAAACATTAAGCCACTCTGTATATTTGCGGTTCCGTAGAGTTGCCACGTTTAACACATCCCCTACTATAGCTCCCCATATTTATTTTTTAACACACGTGGCTTCTAAAAGCTACTCGAATCTAACATGTGTTGGAGTGTTATAACACAGAGGCATATCTATGCTGAACACCGTTCGTTTAAATAGCATGTTAAAGCAGGAGAGGCTTTCGGCACGGGTGTATAGTAGTGACGATGAGTTCGGTCTTCCGCGGTGTTCATAGATTTTGGTTCCGATTTCGCTGGATTTGAAAGAGTATGCTTTTCGATCGTGTCGCAATAACTTCGATCCGCCCAGCTGCAGTGCGGTGGTGATGGCTGGATTTCTCCACTTCTCGCGGTCCTTTGATCGGAAAGCGGTTAACGATCAAGGTACACTCGCGTCAAAGTACACTAACAGGTTGGGTACACAATTCTTCAGTGTCATTTGACCTTGAACGAGAATATTTGGGGGTCATCGACCAATCGAAATGCACATTGGACCCGACGTGACCCTCCCACTGGCCCCTTCCTCTATATAATTAATATCGTGTGTTTGAAAGCCATCGGGCTGATCAATTCATGTTTCACACCAAACGTGCGTCAATACCGAGCCGGAAGATGAAGCTGTCATATTTATCTTTCCCAGGTGGTATCACGTATTTTCTTTCAAGAGGAACATTATTAAACCCAGGAAGCTCATCGGAAACGTGCCCCTCAGCGTACCAACAAACCCCACCCGAGAGTGTTTTTCTTTTCTTGTTTCAAAATGTATAGAGCCAGTTTCGTTCGCGAAGTGAAATGCGTTTCTCTCTGAAAAGGAAATTGAAGATCGTGCATAACGCACACTTTTCCATAATCGTCATACGCCATCGTCAATTTGAGAAGAGTTGCTTTACGATAGGCCCTATCGTCATTGCTTAAGCATTGATCTATTGTTATATATTCCCCATTCATGATATATGAGCTACTTATAACAACACCCTATAGTGTTATCAGCTGTCAAGGTATCGCACGAAGTGCATGAAGACACATAACGTTTGGGAAAACTTTTATAATAAATTTAAAACAAAAGCACATCATACACAGGTTCATGATATTAATACATCTATGACACCAACCACCAGATAGGCTATCGTCATGTTTAGCATTGATCTATTGTTATATATTCCCATTGATGATTGATGAGCTACTTATAACAACACACCCTATAGTGTTATCAGCTGTGTATCGCACGAAGTGAAGACAATTAACGTTTGGGAAAACTTTTTTAATACTTCGTTGATTTTTAAAACAAAAGAACACCATAGACATGTTCATAATATTAAGACATCTGTGGCACCACCGGACATGTAAGTGTATTTAGGCTCTACCTCCATAGAAATGTCTCTCGTATAATTATATTGGTATAGAGCTTAATGGTAGGCTACACTAATAGTCCAAGTTAGCGTTTGCCGTAACTTTAATTTATCGTTAGTTATCCGTCAGTATGTGTATTTACTTGGAATCTTTGGTTTAGGTTTACCACTGAACAAAGAGAAGAGAAATCAATGATATTTTTAATAAATAACAGTAACACCACAAAGACATTTTTAAAAACGTCAATTTGATTTTCATATTGTCTTTTTTTGTCCCTTTTTTCTTGGTTTTAGTCTTCTTCCAATTAAAAGGCATCTGGCTACGAGCATTATTGTTTGAACCTTTAATTATTTTCACGAAGGTTTTTCGCATTCTCGCGGTTGTGTCGTCGTTCACTCCCACGAAGGTCTATCTCACCCAGATGGGTTTGTAACGGCAAAGCAACTGCGTACCAAGGCGAAATGTTATCTTTTGGCAGATCTTACACCGTAAATGATTTATTATTATTTGCCTTTGTCAAAAATAAAGGAAACCGAAGTGTTCCACCGGCTAGAAATCGTGGAAATAATTATAGATCTATTTCATATGATTTTAAAATATACCATTCAGAGGCATCTGGTTGCGAAGGTCATGTATTTACAATCATGATACTAATAATTAATATCCGGGAGGTTTGTGGTATTTTTCACTCAAACGAAGGCTCAGCGTTCTGTCTGGGGCTGTCGAACAAGCTTGGACACAAGGTGCTTTTTTTTATTAAAAGCCAAAGATATTACATTTTTGGGAAAGAAATAAAGTAAATCTTTGATCAGTTTTGTTGTAAATAAATTCATTGAAAATTGTTAATACAAAGTTCATGACATTGGAAACATAGAAAGCTATATGTTATTTTCTCTGGAAATGAAAACAAAATTTGAAATAATAATGGCAGTCTTAAATGATCTAAAACCGAACTGTAGCTGTCAACAAAGCTGTCGATTTACCTCGACAATTCATGTCCATCGACCGAAAGGAATTCATATTATAAGATAGCTGTTTTTAGCGTTAAAACTTTATTGTGGGAGGGGGAAGTTACCTTTTATTTTAAATGTTGAGGCAATTCCCCTCCCACTTTTGTTCCCCGATTCCGGCGCCTATGAATGTTGCGATGTTTTCGGGACTGAAATTTATGACGGATAATTTTAAATGACGGCGGGCTTCGGATACATCAGACCAACTTTAGCCTTGCAAATGAGTCACAACGTTGTCGCAAACACGTGCCTTTTTATTTTTCCTAACACAATATCAGAATTTCAGACGACAGCAGACGAGAAAGAAAATCTCCTGCATTCCTCTCAAGTTAATGCATGTCGTGGTATATACATCGAGTGTGTCTCCCCTAGCTCATATTTCACTTCCGACGCTAAACCCCCCTAATTTGGGGCCAGAAAACTAAACGCATCGCCCGATTTGAATCAGCGCTGCGTTGTAACACTTCGTAATAGCAAATCACTACTACCGTTGGAGAAATAATCTGCATTACATCTAAACATCTCCCATCTGACAAGAACCAACAAGCAAAATTTGCCCGCAGACCAAAAAAAAAGGAGCGATTTTCAAATTCTTGACACGAACAAGACGTCACGGTCCCCTCTAACATCGCGACTCTGAATATTTTAAAAAGTCGTTAATAGACGAGTGTGTATACTGTCACAACACTATACCGTGTCGAAGTATGTCAGTCAACGGGATGATTGTAATACGGAATGTTAGTTTGTATTATGGGTCGTTCAAAGAAGTGTTGCTGGAACGAATATACGCCTTATAGGAGACCTCGAAACTACGTGATGGCTTTAACTTTGGCCGTCTATGGTCTAAAGAGATACTATTTGACGAATACGTTTATCTTCATCCTCGTCGTCTAATCATTTGCAAAGACCTTTATCAATCTCGATAGGTTCACGTCGTATCGTTGCTACTCACCGATATACGTGAATATTTTGAATTCGTGTAGAAGATGCAATAATTGCCAACATTGTGTCCGGTTACACATGTAATATATTTGCTGCGAATCGTGCATTCTTAAATCTTCCTAAATATATTAAGCTGACATCTATATGCAAACATTACTTACGTTTACAAGCGTCGTTAAACTTGAAAACGCACAACCTTACGGGTAATAATTACTGATATAAGGCATTTTCTTTAAAAAAAATACTTCATCAGTCTGCAATTAATATTTCCAAGTATTACTCGGAAACATCCTAGCACATGAAACATTATTAAGATGGGTTGAAATCGTCTCGAGTTGAATGATTCCTCGGTATTTAATCTTATTTCAAACATTAATTTCTAAGCTTACTTAAAATCAAAGCTTTACTTAAAACACAAAAAAATACATTAAATGATTGCACAATTTGTGTTCTTCCACCAATTCATTTTACTAGCCTAATTGCGATTTGGGTGTTACAAACTTATAAAGGTTTCCAAACCTATGTCAATTTCCGTTTGAAAAGTGCATAGCCTAACACATTAGACATATGACAAATATCCTATGGTATCCTATGGCCTATGGTTTATGAAGTGTGGTTCTTCTTTGCACCATCGTAACTTGGTAAATTGACATTGACAAACTGATTTGTACCGTCTACTTTCCACTCTTGAGTTTGAGTTATAATTTACTTAAAGTAATATATATATCCAAACCAACATATTACTTCTTTTGCAACAAAGCAAGTGACATCTCGTCCATCGTCATAAAGTTTGACAAAACACCCTTTTCCGTCTACTCATCGGCAACATTTTAGGGACTACCATAGACTGTAAGCTAAATTGGAAAGATCACATTACTGGTGTCAGCAGGTTTATTAAAAAAAACATGTAGGACAAGTTAACAACGACAAGCACTTTTTGCCACACAAAACACTTCTTATATTTTATTCAGCGGCACCCAAATTATAATCTCTTAAAGAATTCTATTTCAAACAGGGGAGTTTTTGAATATTTATAAAGCTTGTTATCTTTCGAATACTGCTCGTTTCTTTCATTCACTGAACATCTTACCTATTTATGAAAATCAACTCGATGTATGTATAATAAACTTAATCGTGGTTTTTAAATGATTTTTTTTGTTTGTAAATCATCATAATTGCAAAACCCGTACTTATAACTCATTAACCGTAGAGTGCCTAATTTTGATGTAACTTCTGGAATACCCCTTCCAAACCAAATTAAAGAATACCAACATTTGGTAATGTTTAAACGAAGCCTTAAGCTTAGATTCCAGAGGGTAAAATATACGTATATGTGATAATTTCAACGATATAAACGAAATCATTTAATCAACGAAGTAAAGTGAAGAAAGTGAAGAAAGTGAAGAAAGTGAAGAAAGTGAAGAAAGTGAATAAACAGTCCTTAGGCTATATGAAACCGTATAATACGTAAATGTTTAAGTATCAAAACTGCCTATGTGGCAGCTATAGTTGTCGGGGCGATAATTGACAACGGTATTGAAACAATCCGGGGTATCACACCTTGAATATATTCACATTTGGATACCGAAGAACGTTAATATTATACAAACAAGACTTCTCTACTCGCTGAAAGGTACCTCGTGGCAGCCCATACAATTGATGCGTGTGACCTGACGTAATCATTTTGTAACTTTCTATCACACCGTATGGCAGTACTGTATCATCGTGTGACAGTACCAATTCATTGTGCGCCAGTACTAATTCATTGGGTGACAGTGCGGTTTCATTGTATGACAGTTTTAATGTGTGACAGTACAGTTTCATTGTATTACTGTATTTCTTTTTACCCGAAGCCCCGAGGGCTATACATGCATGGATAGGCCTTACGGATTGCGCTCGCGAAATTTTGATGGCTGGTGGTTGGAGGTGATCCATAATAGAGACTTTTCTAACAGCCTTTTATTTATATGTAGAGGGATATTTCTTTATCTTTTCTTCAAACATTTCCTAGTCTCAGCTCTCTGTCTTATAGCTACGGCATAGGCCTATCACAAACAACAACCCTTTTTTTAGTTACGACATTTTTACTTCACGATTTTTAATGAGAGACATTCATGTGACATTGTACATATCAAACGAAACACAGTTTGATTATTATTTTTTTTATAGTTCAAGTTTATAACTCACACATGGTCTGTAGCAACATGTATCAATACTGGTTGCTATCACCTTTTCATTTTCTCTTTTTTATTTTGAGTTTCTCTTCTTCTCAGGTAACTTACTCATTTAGCTCCTCCTCGACATCTTGTTTGTTAGGGTTCTTTTACTGATTACGTTTCAATTTGACACGAGAGTCAACGCACGTACGACCCTCGAGGAGGACACTCGAGGACTACGCGGAACCCAAGCCGCGCATTAGACGTTTTGCGACGACATTATAATGGCGCGCATGACTCCCTGGCCATTCAAGTATGCTTGAAACCTAATAGCTATATACCGCTATAGGTCGTATACGCTCTCTCTCTCTCTCTCTCTGAGATATGAAAGCTCGTCAAAGTTTTCCAGGAGCCCGGGGGCTATTGGAAATGACGTCAGATACTTGTCGATTTCCTCAAGTCGACAAGAAGAAGACATTGCACAAGAAACAACCTTCTGAATTTAAAGTGTCATTGACAAATTATTAAATAGAGTAGTTTTGAGTAGATTTGATTAATTAGACTATCAACGAACTTTCTTCTAGAGAAAGGAAGAAAACAAGCAAACACATGAGACAAAGTAAAACAAAAGAATTACACATTACGTTTATAAACAAAAACAAAATCGAATCAAGGAGAAATAGACTCGACGCGACACACCGCAACGTAAACGTAGCCTCCTCCTAGCCTCTAACACAGTAAAGCAAGCAGAACCCACCGATTGCCTATAGATTATTTACACTTTTACTGCCAGCAGTGAGTTATGGTCAAGTCAAAGACGCTACAATGGTTCGCTTCTTACAACGAGACTGTCTGTAGTATAAGGTTACGACAGAAACGATGAACAACTAGGCTATATTACGTTGGGTACGTATTTTGTTTTGTCTTCACTACACTATACTAACCATATTACTACGCCTACAGTTATAGCCTACCACAGTGTTTGATGATTGTATATCTATAGACTTCACCCGATGCGAAAAAAAACCCTGTGAATACAACATGTCACGCGCGTATGGACCGATCATCGTATACGAGGAATGGCATGTTCATCAACCTTTTAACTTTCCGATTTACAGGTGTTATACAGCTAGGCCTATGTTTATTATATCAATCACCTCTACATTTCCAGTGTCATAGTGTAATACACGAGTGTAGGCCTAGAAACGTTTTCCGTAGTCACCAACACACGCAGTTTATAAATTTTATTCACTACACAGTCTCGTAACCCGATGAAGATATAAATTTCATCAGCTGAATATTACGATCAATTAAACAGGAACTTATTTAATTTCTTCGAAAAACTATACCCCACTCTGGTCGCAAGTGTGTTAATTAAGCATTGTCTTTCGTTACTTACTTATTATTATTTTTTTTTGGGGGGGGGAAACAAAATAAATCTCGTATGGTTTATTCAATTCGTATCGTAAACGTCTTAAGCTATTTAAGCTATTTAATACTACCTAAGGAAATCAACCAGAACAGACCCCGGGCACGAATGCCAAAAACTGACGGCAGCATCTTCCTCGGCACCACGGCGGCGCCAAACTGATCCACTTCCCATCCCCGACCATATGTCGATCGGACTGTAAAGACACGGAGATCATTGGGCTAGTGTAGTGCCACGTAATGCGTGTGTAAGTTTATAGATGGAACAGCGCAGCGAGACCAGTGCATACCGTTCCCGAGAAACGATACATACAACACACGTGATCTCAACCGAATGGTTAGGAAGAGAATGTTTCCTTTCAACAATAATTGACTATACCTGGATTTGGTGTCTTACCATATCGAGGTCAATGACCGGTCCAATGCTGAGAATGAATATGTCGACTTTAACGGTAGTTGGTTCAACTGTGAACGAAAAAAGTTCAAAAAGAGAAATTAAAGGGTACGTGTCACTGCAAAGAAACACGCTGCTTCAAATCGAAGAATTCTTGAGTTATATACTGGAATAACAAATATATGTTATAAAGTTAATATTTGTAATAACCTTCGAAACAAATGTTTACGAATGGAAACATTTTAGTGGTTCCAATTTCGCTTCTCGGTCTTTTGGCTAAGATCTTCGGCAGTACACGTGGGTGTTTTTGTTTACGACGAGGCCTGTAAAGTAACTGTAAATAATGGTTACTCACTTCCTGCGTTTGGTCTGACATTCTTGTTGTACCCGTGGAGTACGTTGTCTAGTAACTGAGTCACGTTCTTCCTAGCTTGCTCCTCGCGGTCCATGTCGGTATCGCCAGCGGTTGTCAGATCATATAATGGCGTCGTGAAGTTCGCATTTGCTGACCTATGCAACCGGATCAAGACGGATATATATATATATATAAATATATATATATGTAATTATAATATATATATTTATAATTATAATTACAAGAACAAGGTGAGCGACAAGATAAGGGCAATGCGAAGAGTGAAGGAATACATATTGGGTTATACACATTCTAATATATAAACATCCAC
>JAODAG010321951.1:0-11561 GCA_027574785.1 Orphnurgus asper | reverse complement strand
AATTTTATTACCGCACTTTTCTAAGAGAAAGTGCGGTATGGGGTTAGAATTTGGCAAGGGACGATAATTTCGTAATGAAAAGCTACATATAAAGTTCCCCATCTTCTATCCTAGAAACTGTTACTTTATTTCCGGTTCCTTCGTAACATTGACATGCTACATATAAAGTTCCCCATCTTGTATCTTATTAACTTTGTTACTATATTTCCGGTTCCTTCGTAGCATAGAAATATTGCCTACAAAGTCCCCCATCTTCTGTCTTATTACTAAATTTGTACTAGCATCATCGAGACACTGTTGATGTCAGTCAATCGTTTATTTTTCCCTGGAGATATATTTATATCACGACTGAAATACGGCCGCATTTTTTTTTACAAAACCTGTGCGTCGTCTTTCATCGCTTTCAGATCGAGTTCTTCAGAAAATGCAAGATGCACATCAGGCTCTGCTGACGGAATGCCAACTGCTGCGAGATATCGATAACGATCGGTTCACCCCGGGGTGAGTCGATCGCTATATAGCTATGCGGTCTCAACCCGTCAAATTTTGCTAAATCATCAATTACAATTATTCATTTCAATTGATATATTCAGCACCAGTATATTGAGGTTGAATTAGTAGAGAATTACAAAGAATTATAGTGTACTCAGCCTCCTCTCTTGCATCATGCTTCAGAGTAACCTTGTAGTTAAGAATTTCAAAGTGTACCTTCTGTTTTGAGGAGGCCAGAGTCAGAAATGAAGAAATACAAATTAACTGGATATACAGGTACTTGTTATTGTCTCTCTGTCTCTTGCAATGTGTTTCAGAATAGGAATATATCTTTTGCTTTAAGGACTAATTAATTGCTATTAATTAATGAACGAGACTCTTGAATTCACTTGATCTTGAGTCTGTGTCCCGATCAATTATATTCTCCTCCCTTGCATGATGTGACACAGTATATTGGAGTATGGCTGACCTCATGCTATCAATTAATGAGTGACTGTTTTCCCCCTGATCTTGAGTCTTGTGTCCCGATCAATTATATTCTCCTCTCTTACATGATGTGACTACATTATTGAATGCTGAGTCTGTCTACCACTTTTGACTAAATGACGCAAGACTGACAACTCCTCGATTTCTGAGGAAAGCTTAATGTGACGACATTCATGTTGTGGAAGCTAGGCATTACCACACATAGTCAACCAGACCCCAGTCCGTGACACTAAAAATGGGGTCCGGACCAGTAAAAACTGGGATCATTGAAACCTACCCCAGTAATAAATTTCCCTTGATTGATGACCATACTGCGCAGGATATCGTTGTGTGTGGTAACAGCTTGGATAAACAAAGAACTACAGGCAGTATTGTTCAGTTTTGTGACTTTCACAGAACTTTTAGCCTAAGTATTTAAAGTTTCTGAGCTATGCCAAGCAAGTTGTTATTATTTCCTTGGCACTTTTTCATTTTGGTCTTTCTAGAAGGTTTATGGCACAGTCACATCATGGAGCAGTCACATCGTGGGGCAGTCACATTGTGGGGCAGTCACTTCATGATTTGTCTTCTGACTCAATAGTGCACTTTTATTGTTATCATGAATGGTGCCCTACTGGACCCACGCTCCATGCACCTTTATTTAAACCTGTCCAGTGTTTCCGCCCCCATGCGACGCATCAATGTTTACTACCATGGAAACCGGTCATTCTTTTCGTGTTACTTATTTTCTTTCACTTATACATTCTTTTCCCCTGTTGGCACCAACGATGAACAGATCTGTAGCGTATTCCCGAATGAATTTACAGGACCATTCCCGGGGAAGGAGCACGTCACCCTGTAAAGCCCCCGCCCCGCCAAAGATGCCGAGGTCGGGTGGAGAGAAAGTCATCGAAGGCCCCACGTCGCCTCAGGGTCAGAAGAAACGGAGGTCCTTGTCGTTGGAAGAGAGACCCGTGTCTTCGAGGGTCAAAGGACAGGAGGGTAGAGGTCACCAGAAGCTCAGTTACAGACATTGTAAGTTTTAATTTATTGTAACACGTGACAGACATATTACGCAAAAGGCAGGGTAACATTTTGTAGGTTAGGAAGCCAAATATAGCTTGGAAGATGTGCTCTTTGATGTGTTTTATTCACTCTTCTATGAACTGATTGACATTTAACACCCAGTATGACCGACTTTATCTAGGTGATATTTCTCGCTAATATGGTGAATGAGGGAAAGATTGCTCAACTTCCACCAATTCTCAATCGTTTTTTCACAGCAGACCCGACCAGCAGCAGGCAGATGGAAACGGCGGCGATCCCCGTGACGGTGCTCGGTCTGGATTGGGAACTTGATAAAAGGTAGGTCCACACGGTGTGTATCCCGAGATGTCAGGATGGGACCGTCGTCGTCGAGCATCTTGTCGGCTTCCTTGCCGATGCCACTTTTGGTCGATCGTGGTGTTGTTTTTCCTTCGTCGTATGCCCCCCCCCCCTGCACCCAATTTCAAGATATTAAATATATGAAGGGAAACAAATATGTATCTGCATTGACTCGGCTGTTAAATAATAGAGAAATAATTAAAAAATAAATATTGTTATTAAATAAACCGTCGGTTATGAAATAGTAATTAAAGCTCTTTCATGTTGTGAGAGACCATAATATACCATGCCGCAGTGATGGCACGGATGTTGGTTGGGGGACATCCCAGCCAGCAGTTACAATTCCCCCTGTAAGGATGTCCACCCCCCTCCCCCCCATTGTCTGCTTACCCCTCACTCCCCTTCCCCAGACTTAGAGTGCTTTGGTGCAGCCTACTGCCCTGCTGCATCACTACGTATGTGAGTTTCTCTTTCCTGTCGTGGCAGGTCTGATCGTTCGATTCAGGGTCATCTGCAGGGTCATCTGCTCCCTCACCGTGCTGCTGCTGCTGCCACTGCTTCGTCCTCGTCGCAATCCGAAGTCCCCAGACGTCTGACCCTCGACCTGATGCCCAACCCGAGCCTGCAACAGATCACTGATGCATGCGCCGATTACCTTCGAAGAGGTGAGTAGACGCTGTGTAGGACAGATTCATTAATGACTTCAGAAGTATGGGAAGGGGGTGGGAGTGGGTAATCCATGGTGTGGGAATAGGTAGTTGGAGTGAGTATATGTGGTTTTGAGTGGGTATAGGTGGTTTGTGTGAGTATAGGGGTAGGAGTGGGTGGGAGTGAGTGTAGGTGGTTTGAGTGGTTAGGTGGTTTGAGTCGATATAGGTGGTTTGAGTGGGTTTATGTGGTATGAGTGAGTATAGGTGTGGGGCGTGAGTATAGGGCTGGGAGTGAAAATATGTGGTTTGAGTGGGGGAAATATGTGAAGAACAAATTGTTCTTCTATAAACCGGGTACTTCTTCATGAAATCACCCACTCTGCCACCTTCTCTAACTGTGGTAGGTATGTCCCTCATGACTGCCCTGGAAGCCTGACAAAAGTGTAGTGTCTCTGACATGGGCATGAGCCAGGGTAGGAAGGGGGATGGGTAAGAAACCACCCCACCATGCTTCCTCTTCCCCCAACCGTTGCAGCTGCTTGTAGAGAGATTTTAAAGTACATTAAGTGTCGCATGAACCAGGATATGAGGCGAAATAGGATGGGGATAGCAAGCCATGCCCCTCCCTTATCCTCAGGGTAAAGAAACCATCCCATTATTTTTTTCTCTTTTCTTGAAGGACCTAGATCACTTCTCCCAGCAGACGATGAAAACCACCAGCCATCTCTACCCGCCGTTACCCCATCGCGCTCGATTTCTGGAAAACAGAGGTCCCTTTTCTTTGGTAAGTAAGAATGGGTATTTTTTTTAATTCTTGGTTTTGCAAATCATCAATTACAATTTTTCATTTGAAATGATTTATTCAGCACCAGTATATTGAGGTTGAATTAGTAGAGAATTACAAAGAATTATAGTGTACTCAGCCTCCTCTCTTGCATCATGCTTCAGAGTAACCTTGTAGTTGAGAATTTCAAAGTGTACCTTCTGTTTTGAGGAGCAACCTCTTTCATTTTATTTATCAAACTGAAAATTTGGGTCTTCCATTTTGAAGAGTAAGTTCTTTCTCTCAATATTATATAATTCATTTCACTTATCAAACTATGAAAATCTGTGTCTTATGTTTTTAGGAGCAACCTCATTCGCTCAAATAATAAATAATTCATTTCACTTATCAAACTATCAACACCTGTGTCTTCTGTTTTGAAGAGCAACCTCATTCGCTCAAATAATAAATAATTCATTTCACTTATCAAACTATCAATACCTGTGTCTTCTGTTTTGAGGAGCTACCTCATTCGCTCAAATAATAAATAATTCATTTCACTTATATCAAACTATCAATACCTGTGTCTTCTGTTTTGAGGAGCAACCTCATTCGCTCCAATAATAAATAATTCATTTCACTTAATATCCAACTATCAACAACTGTGTCTTCTGTTTTGAGGATCAACCTCTTTCTCTCAAATATATAATTCATTTCACTTATCAAACTATGAAAATCTGTGTCCGACTGTTTTGAGGAGCAACCTCTTGCTGTCAAGTTCTAAATTGATCTTGAGTTTTGTTTCCCACATGTTCACTAATTCTAACAATGCAACTCTAATAACTTGTCATTAACAGAGTCTCCTATGAAACCAATGTGAAAACTAGTACATAATTATTCATGTTATGGACAATCTTATTCATATTGTGGCATTACCAGGCTACCAAATGAAAAACAACACAAAAGCTACAAGATCCTCGGGCAAATTTTTATTCAGACTCAATATGGTCCTTGACTCTGGGTCCAGGTTTAAGACCTTCATTCTGGGGTCCAGACCATCTGTCTGCTCCCAAGCTTAAGACCGTATGTTTGGTCTGGGTTCACATCACCAAGTTTTAAGACCATCATTCCGGTGGATCCAAGTGTAACAGCATCAGCCTCGGTCCAGGTTTAAGACTGTCAATCCGAGTGCAGATTTCAGAGCATCGGTCTTGGTTTAGTACCGCCAGTCTGGGTCCTGGTTTTTCGGTGGTATTTCTCTATTATAAGTTGACCTTGGTCAACTTTATCTGGATATTCCCTGGGAAGGTAATCGTTTGATATTTTTCCGTTTAATCCAGCAGTCATAGCTGGGATGAGCAACGCTACAATCTATGCACAACTGACAACTATTTACCAATAACCCTGGTTTCAATACTTGTGTTACTTGAGGCAGGCTACATTCCCCCATTCTCCCTAATTTGAGCTAGCTGTAACCACTATACAACAATGTTGTAAGGTAGTGGCTAAGTAACCTAGTATGTCTGTTTGTATGTTTTCTTCTCCAGATGGTAACCACATGAGTAGAACAACTCCCAGTCCCTTCATGGAGCCGCTTCACGGGTTCCTCGGGCCAGACCCCACCTCTTGGATCGACCAAATGCAACAAGAGGTCATCTGTGAAATTGACTACGAAGACGATAAGATCGGCAAAGAAGAGACGCGGCAGGAATGGCCCGCCTCTTCACAACAGCCGAGCTCCTCCAAAGTGGAGCCTTGCCAGGTCTCTTTGCAAACTACTCACCCTGGTCCCTTCCTGGTCCCAATCACTACTTTTAATATCGAGATGTCAAGGGTCAACATGTTGAAAGAGAGTTCCGACTCTGGTCAAGGGTCGTCGAGATCGATGAATAGCAGGGCGTCTACAATATCGACTCCGAGCCCTCCGTTGGGGGAGTTGGAGAGGTCACCCAGCAGAACTCTCAGCGGGCTGAAAAGTAGCCTCCATCTCCAAAGTGTAGACGGGGAGAGTGGTGTTCACTTGCCGACGCTACCAAAAGACAACAATTTGAGGAGGGCCGAAAGGGTCCAGACTTTGGGCGACCGTAATTTTCGAGTTTCGGGCTATCACCACCGGCATAACAGCGAAGATTCCATGTCCGTGGTTTCTGTATCGAGCTCGACGACTACCAAGACGATAGATATCTGCGGTCAGAGGATATCCCTTTCGCACACCCTTCAGGAGGAGGCTGAAGCCAGCAGTTCCCAGAGTCTGGGAGTTCCGAGTAGATCCGCTGGCGCCTGTATAGAGTATGTTGGAAGTGGCGAAGATGAGGACTGCCAGACAGGGGCAGGTCGGAAACAATTTGAATCTCCTCTGATGAGTAGGAAGAGGAGAGACATTTCAGAGGCTGGTGTCGCAAGCTGTAAGGCTGCCGGTTGCAGGCTGGATAACGGCATGAAAACTGCACATTCCAAAGTCGTCCCTCCCGGGGAAATGGGCAACGGTGATAAATCGACTGTACCCGAACTCTGGGGAAGGAGGGGCACGAGCTTTGGTACGGGGGAGGGAAACGTCGGGTCTGGCGGAAAGACACTCAAAGGAGGGGGAGATGGGGTAAATGATGAAGGGAGATATTTGGTCATTAAGACGGTGGTTCCTCAAAAGAAAGTCATCGTCCATGGAGTAGGGACCAATTCGGACGTCCGGTCTGGGAAACCAGTATCGAATGTTTTAAACGATGCAAATTCAGCTGATGGATCGTCTGCATCCTGTAAGGACAAAATACAGAGGAAGGATAACCGCGGGGAACCTCCAACGGATATGACAAAGAATGAACAGTGTGAAGCACTAGTAGAGCAAATGATGATGTTGGACCATGCAGATCCGGAGAAAGATGAAGCCAAGATTAAAACCTCTGCAAAGGTCAGCTTCAGCAAGGGTATCGGAAATAAAATGGAACGTCCACCTCCTGAGAGTAAGGTCACCGAGAGCAGCGATTTGAGTAAGAAGACCGGATCTGACAGTGGAGCCGGAGGGAAGGATGTTTTAACCAAACTGGAAATGAAACTTGCAGAGGAAGAGAACGGCAAGAGGTTTACCAAGGATGACAGCGGTGGAGGCAAAGGGACTGTTGCAAATAGGGACGCAGGTAGCTCCGAAATAGGGGGACCGGAGGGGGAAGCCGCAGCAAGGGCGAGAGGAGGAGGAAGGGTCCCTTCTCAAGCAAGCGATGACTTTAAAGTTGGACGTATGACAGACTCTGCGGCAATCGGGAGTGTTGAGAAACAGCCGGACGACGTGGGAAAAGACAATGCAAAGACGAATGCACCAGGCAAGTCAGTCGAGGAGAGAGCGGCTGACCATAGATGGAAGGAGGGCAGTCCAGGGGGCAAGGTCAGCCGGAACTTTCCGCATCAAATATCAAATTCGCCATTACAGTCCACAGACGTCAAAGACGAGACTACGACTACAGATGTGGAAACGAAAGAAAGTCCACTTGTCAGACCCATCGCGCTGACTTCTTCACTAGGAAACGAAGTAGCTCCACCCCTCGGAGACGAGAGCACGCTTTTTATCGTCGATTCGACGAAAGCAATACCCGATGCAGAGAGAAACCCTTCGCAATCGGTTTTGGAATATTTCAAAATTTGTGATAATACCGCAAGAAAGGCGGATAGTGCTAAATCGCAAGGAGTGTGTTCGACCCCTACTGATGTGACCTCTGATTTGACCTCTGACCTCTACTCTAGAGATTCAGACTCCTTGTGTAGCATCGAGGATGTCGTCGATCAAGTGTCCAAGAGCAGCGACGAAGACGATGGGGTGAGAGAAGACCATGATGCTAAGCAGGGCACCAGAGAAAGAGAGATTTCCTCAGTCGGAGGAGGCAAGAATGCTTCCGGTGTGATGGTGCTGGATCCAGCGGTGGTGGTGACAACGTCAGAGAAAGCCGGGAAGAAGGCCAGACCTGCCAAACCGAGTCCAAAGAGCCCCAAAACTCCCAAGCTGGCAGGTGGTGGAGGAGGAAACCACAAGTTCAATTTCAAAGTGGCGGAGCACCCGGCAGACAAGAGGAAGTCTGGTAGATCGATCCAGGGAAAGAAACCAGTGAAGACGAAAGGGAGTTGCAGTAAGCCCTCACCGACGACTGTGAGGAGGAAAATCGATAAAGGTCACAGGAGCGAAGAGACGGGGAACGTGGCGTTAAAAGCGAAAAGCGGACATCATCAATCGGACGAACTGACGGACGGATTGCCCGAAAGGGCGGACAATGACTTTCGAGTGAAGACCGATGACAGTGCGAAAGGGAGTGTAGAGGGCAGGGCTGACCAGGCCCAGTACACGCCTGTGATCATCGACATTTGCGATGACCTCCCTGGGTGCCGCAGTAGGACACAGGGCCACGGAGGCTGTGCGACCGATGTAACGAAAGGCGGTGGGCCGACCAGACCGGACGGAGGCTCCGAGAAGAAATCATCAGCGCTGCAGAAATTCTGCCAGAGGACACCGAAAGGTACCGCAAAGACCAGTGGCCTGGCGGAGAAGGCTACCAACGGTGTCAAGCCCGGAAGTAGAGCGGGGGTCAAGAAGAACAAGGTGCAGGCAGTTAAGTTGAAAGACGACAAGAAACGGGGCAAGGAATCGGCCAGGTCACCGAAGAAAGGCAAGGGCAAAAGAGGCAAGAGTGAAGAGAACCTGCGGATTGTGTCCGAGTCGGAATCCAACAGGACGGCATTCATCACAGGGCAGGGCTGGGAGATCAAGACCAGTCGGAATGAAAGTGACGGGGTAATCATCTCTAACGAGAAGCAAGATTCGGCAGAACCAACGCTCTGCCAGAGGAAGTTCAGTCCCTCAAAGTTAATTTTTTTGTCGAAGAACCTTCCAGTGAGCCCCGATGTCATCAACAACATCGCTAACGTCATGAGTCCTCTGGAGGCGGACACGCCCAAGTTTATTCCAGATACGATGGACACCATCAAAGAGTTTGCAGGGTCTCTGTCATCCATGGAGGAGGATAAGGTGAAGGCCATCTTTACGTTTTCTCCGTTGGCAAGTCCAAAGGTGGCACGACGGATTTGCAAGGCATCGTCATACTCCCCCGGAGGAAAGAAACTTCCAAAAAAATCAAATTCCTCTCCAGATTTGCTGACTCCCGGGTCTGCATTCATTTCTCACCAAGTTGGGGAAGATAATCCGAGTGCGATGCCAGACTATGGGATGAGCCCAGACGTGCTAAAAGTCTCTCGAGTACCCGACCATCGTGAGAGGGCGCAATCTCCCCATCAGGGAGGTGGAAAGGAGAATATGCCAGTGGACGTCATTTCAACCGATGAGAAAGATTTCATCTATATACCAGAGAGGGTTAAAGAAGCTCTGAAGCTGAAAAGAAAGTCAATAAATATTATGGAAACCGGTCGGTTACCCGGAAAGTTTGGGCTGACCAAATCCCAGAGGAAGTTGCTGAAGAGACGGCAGAGTGCTCCCACCGAAGTACCAAGCTCGGACGAAGACTCCTCCGATTTGGAATCGTTGGCTTCGTCCATCCACTGCCGGAGACAATTCCTCGCCCACCTCTCGGACGCCACGCCCGAAGATGGTCCGCCCAACGAGTGCAGTAGATCACTGAGTAGGCGGAGCCTTGCCGAGATGATGGGGAGAGACAGAGTCGGAAACACAACGAGAAAACAGGGCAAAGAAAACGGAGAGAGAGATCCTACCGAGCAGAAGAAGGAAAGACGGATGAATATTTGCCCCGAGGAATGTAAGGACCCAGAGGATGGCCTGAATTCCTCTAAAGAACAACTGATTCATGAACACGTCCAGACCATCTCCATCCAGACCCTTCAGGAGTTCAACAGCATCCTCTCAAACTCGGCAGAGGTCGACATCACCTCCCCGCTAGCCTCACCGCACGTCCCTGCCCGTCCATGCTCAGGGGAGTCCCTGGGGTCTAGGACGCAGACGTCCTCAGCTTTGAATCAGAGTCTGCCAATGTCGGAGAGTTCAGAGGGGTTCGACGCAGCGGTCTTAGAGAATCTGAGGACCGACAGCCGTCAGAGTTCGGAGGTAGGTGTCGATGACTTTATCTGGTGGTTTTGTTATATAGATTTATAGTATAGCGGTGTAAGGCATGAGTCAAAGTGTTCGTTGACTCTGCTTTTGCAATGTTTTAAATAGTCGTTGTCTGTAGTACTGTTGACAGAAGCATTATGGAACTCGATTGCACGATATTCACATTCACTGTTCACATATCGTAAGCATACAGTACACACCGTAGTAAAGACAAGCAAAGACAGTCGTTTGCCTGTGCATGAATAGTAAACCCGACTGAGCGATGGAGCCCCCGTCCATGACGGTAATACAAGTGATGAAATAACCATTCGCTCATCTGTGGCATGAATTAATATTAACCATGGCAACGATTTAATATCATGTATCGTGCTTGACTGCATGTAGAACGTTAGGCCTGTATCTGGAATACTATACGTGGGGTCAGATGTCCTGAGCCAGGGAAGTATGGTGTAATTTATACATTTTTGATGTTTTAGGGGTGGAGGATCTGCACCTGTATTTTCATATATAACTTGTATAATCATCCCCAACTCAGATAACCATCCTTTCTTGGAGGGAGGGGGGTTTTAAACGAGAAATATTGTGTAATATACACATTTCTTTTGTGATGCGATACTATTCCTTATTAATTATTTTTGTTTTGTAATATTTTGAACTTGTAGCTTGCCAGTACTGGTAGGGGTAGGTGCCTGTCCAGTGCAACGAGCGGTGATCGCAGTCATAGCCAGAGTACCAACCTCTCAGAGTCAGAAGGAGAACTCCTCCATTGGAAGAAGGGCAACGTGTTAGGCAAAGGGGCATTTGGAACGGTAAGTTTGCCATGATGTTTATCTCCAGGAACACCATCTCTGTCCAACTTCAAGTCCTAAAACTGTTCTAATAGTTAATTGAGCTGTAAACACGCTGTAAACACAACTACTTACACATAGCTATCGATATGTCAAGAACTGATTATCGTACTGAGGTGAAATCACTGGATACGCTTTCACTGACAAGTGAGTTGCCCTGGCAAAGACTGGCTGGCAATGTCAGGTGCTGAGATTAGTTGTGACATGTAGGTGTTTTTTCTGGGAGGTCAAATTCCCTTTTCACTTCCTTTAGCATTTTTATTACCTGCACAATTTTGCTGTAAATTTGGACGGAAATATATGTGTGGCAAATGCCAAGCAATGAATTTGTGAAAGCCTGCAGAACCAGTTTAGTGGAAATGTTAGTTTAGAATACCAAAGTATGAAAATCATTGAACCTGTTCACTGGCAATGTTAGTTTAGAATACCATAGTATGAGAAGCATGGAACCAGTTTTGTGGCAATGTTAGTTTAGAATTACATAGTATGAAAATCATTGATCAGTTTAGTGGCAATGTTAGTATGAAAATCTGTCAACTTGATTTCAGAGCAGACATCATTCCTTGGAAGTTGTGACTGTTCCATGGTTCAAATCAGTGAGAATGAGGGACAAACCTTGTGACTGTATTCATTCATTATAGGAAAGCATGATCATGTGTTTAAAACAATAGACAGAGATGTCCCGAGTTTGGTAGTTTTGACCATACCATGCCAATAATGCAAACCACTAAGGATTCAAAACATTCACTTTTTATTGTATTTTTCGTTCTTTTCAACTCTAATTCCTGCCTAAACTAGCAACATCTGCCTGTTCAATCTGTTGGACATTAATGTCTTCTCATGTTGTGGAAGAATTATTACATTTGTGTATATATATATATGTATATATATATATGCAT
>JAODAG010321929.1:0-11563 GCA_027574785.1 Orphnurgus asper | reverse complement strand
GTTTGTAGTTACATTTAAAACAATTGATTTTAGGACAGATGTATAGATGATTAGTTTATATGGAGTTGATTGTAGTTACATTTAAAACAATTGATTGTGAGGGCAGATGTATAGATGATTAATTTATATGGAGTTGTTTGTAGTTACATTTAAAACAATTGATTTTAGGGTAGATGTATGTATAGATGATTAATTTATATGGAGTTGTTTGTAGTTACATTTAAAACAATTGATTTTAGGGCAGATGTACAGGTGATTAGTTTATATGGAGTTGTTTATAGTTACATTTAAAACAATTGATTTTGAGGGCAGATGTAATTTGAGACTTCAGAGCATATCTCGAGAATATCTTTAGTGTACGTCAACTGTGATGAAGAAAGTCTATAAAGCTAAAGTATCTTCAGAACAAATTTTAAATCTGGATTTGAGCATACAGTATTATTGAGTGAATAATTATTAATTTAAATTTAATTGACACATGAAAGTAAAAATTCTTAGGGCAGTTAAAACTGTTCAAAAGTGGGTATGCAGCTTCTTGTAAGACAACCTCAAGTATAGGATACATACATGAGTATGTATAACTTAGGGGATAGCTAGGCTAGTATCCACATACTGCATCCTACATACATGTACACACTATATATTTGAGGTTGTCTTACAAGAAGTACATACCAGCTAGCGGCCTACAGTGTGAACGAACAAGGAGAAATTAATTGATCGATTCCCTTTTGGAGGATGCGAAGAAAAGAATTGTGACAGGCGGGTATTTCCCCGAACAATATACAATAATAAGTATATTAAACATCAAAGTGTTGTAACAGGGGGTTTTCAGGGACATTCTTGTGTGTACAGGTGTGGATTGATACAATGACACCTATATCCCTATCCGGACACATAGCCAATTTAAGTGATGTGATTATTCCAAGTTAACTTAGAATCCATAATTACACCAAACTTGGCGGTATTGGAAAGCTCGCTGGCCTTTCCTCCAACAGTTAATACTATGTTATGAGTAACTTAGACTATGCAGGGAGCTGCCTCTAGTCCCTGCTTAGACTAGAGCTGGTGGGACATTAGATGATCATAAAATTAATCTTTTTAACTGTGAGGGGAATCCTCAGTGTTGTGGGCACAATCCAGGAACGAATATTCCTCAGAATTTCATTTTGGTATCAATTAACACCCATCCCATCATAATTTCTTAACTAATTTGACCAAACAACAATAATCCAGCTAATTCCTGAGGATCTTTGTCTCCATGACCAACTGTTGCTATTGGCTACAACCCTCAATACTGTAGCTCTTCTCTTAATACCACATCCTCTTGCACTGTGAGCATGCTTCAACATATAGTTAATAGGAAGTAGTCGAGTAAGCAAAGTACCCATGACCCATGTCATGCCTAAGTGAACACAATTATACATGAACTGTGAGGAAAGTAAAGTAACCTGAGGATGAATAAAGCAATATGGTACAGTGCGTAAGAAACAGTATACCAGCTAATTACTGCGAGATTAATAGTTAAATATGTAATCAGCACGCCTGCTGGTTACAAATGTAAAACTATCAATTTTCCAATTTTGAATGGGAAGGTTATCATTGTTTATACCATAGTGTTCATACCATAGTTTATACCACAGTGATTTCAAACTTATCATAAACTGTGTTCTACATGATTGCCTGGATAACTCTTCTCATATATATATATTAATGATTACGAGACAGTCCAACAAGAGTTTGTGTTTTTTGTTTTGAAACCTTTTTGGCGTGTGCCTGGATGTAATCTTTGCTACGAGGCTGAATTGAGAAAGATAAAACTTTAAACAAAAAACACTGCTAATAGTTGAGTTATTTGAGCAATTACGCACTGAGTTTATGTTCATTTTGCTTGTTTGCCTGCAGTATCAAGTTTGTTCGGATTGTCCAGGATTTACACAGACAGCGTAAAACTGCTTCTTCTGACCACTATACTGTATAGTCTGGCCATGAGCAATTATTTTGTTGCAACTAATAAGTTGACCATCTTTCACTTAATCCCCAGCGTACTTTTAGGCTGGTGAAAGTGGATTTTAATATCTGTAAACCAATGCAATTAACCATACCATTGAATCTCAATCTACCAGAAGCTGTAAAACCATATACTGTACAACCATATACTACTGTACACATATATGCTCTGTTACACCCTTATGCACTACAACATAGCTAAAAAACTAATATAATTATGGGAAATTGAAATCCACATGGGAAACAGAATGTCTACTGTGGGAATGTTTGCTTCCCATAATTATGGGAAGTAGAAAATCTTGTGTGGCAAACAGAGGTCTACTGTATGTGGGATTGTTTGCTTCCCATATAAGAAACATAAGTGGATTCTGTGCTTCCCATAAGAGAAACATAAGTTTAATGTGGGATTCTGTACTTCCCATATGGGAAATAGAAAACCCCATTTGCGAAACAGAAGGGCTAATGTGGAATTCAGTGCTTCCCATATATGGGATTTTATATAGGAAAAGTACAATTTCCTATAGGAACTCAGCAATTCCAATAGGAATGTGGTATTCCTAGAGGAAGTATGTGGGATATTTTTTTTTTAAAAGAGTAGCATTACAGGATTTTTAATGTATACATTGTGGTTTGTAGAACAGAGTTCTAGAACCAGAGTTACAGGATTTAAAGCAGAAGTATTGGTTTCAATTAGATATCAGTAATCAGTAATAACCAAACCAATGGATAGGTAGCCTAGTCTACAGTTGGATAGGTTACTAAGTGTAGCCTAGTCTGCAGTAGGATTTGATAGCTTAGTTTACAGTATGATAGGATAAACTTGACCTACATGACAACAAACCAATGGAGTGGCACACATCAAAATTATCACTGTTCATTCTATATGGAAACTGTTTATAAAAACAACTTTTGTCCTTTTCCATTTTTAGGTAACATTGTTGTCCACTTCATGACCGAGGAAGTCCGAGGGCTTTACGAGTTAGAGAAGCTGTGGTTGCTAGGGCCGGAATATGACGACCATGTTCAACGACTGAAGAAACATCAAGAATCGCTGAGACGGGCCTTGGCTGAAACAGTAGCAGTTGGGCCGATGGAAGGAGAGTCAGAGGAAGCCGGAGGAAGGTGCCTAGAAGAGATGGAGAGATGAAAATGATATCATTAGATAGGAGTTGAAAGGATAGCAGGAGGAGAGGTTAATTGATGAGTTTGGTGGAGAGGAGAGGTGAATATATACGTGGAGTGGTAATTGAATGGGAGACGATGGTTGGGAGAAAAAGGGATAGGGTAGGATGCCAGTCTTAACAGCTTCTGGAGAAAGCTTAGGGGAGGAATACACAGTCATCTGCCCTAGAAGGGCAGAGTGAGATCATGGATTTGAGGCAGTTATTGCTGGTGGGAGGTAACAATGGAAGCAATGTAAGAGGCAGCGATGTAGGTCTGCATGCAGACTGAAATCGAGACCTCTTTTGTTGTCATCTTGATTCTCGGGTCCAGGTCTGGGGCCGTGAGGGTCTCGAAAAATGCAGGGATCTTTAGTTATTGACGTCAATTGTGGTTTCAAACTATCTAACCAAGCAAAAAACATCGCTTGTTATGATGACTTCAATTAAGTAAAATGCTGACAACAATTTATTCCTGCATCAAAACTATAGGCTAGGCTAATACAGCCTAGTCAGCAGAGTCAGACAAACACTTTCTGCATACAATTACAAAGAGGAAAATAAATGAATAACTGGGTAGATAATTAGTTGCTGTGATGTTCACTTTCTTTTGGGTAGATTGCATTGGGCTGCGTGTTTTGGAAGCCAGTTTTATCCACCACTTGCGCTCCACAGTGCATGCATGATTGGTATATCCTAGATATGATTTAATTTATGTATATTCTCTGTTGCTTCATAGCGCAGGGTGTACGATTGGGCTGTAATTTTCAAATCCAATGGCCAACACATGTGTACAGTAGTTTACTCATCTGAGAGATAAAAACTTGGGGTAAGCAGCACAGTGTCGAGCTCCACGTGCACCAGTCAAGACATGTCAGTTACGGCTTTCGACAGGTCACTTGAATATCCTTCCCATTGGCGATACATAGTACGCTATACGGTTACATTGCATGTACATTGATTATTTGTTGATGTTTGGTTTCAATTCCAAACAGTCCATTTGACAAAACAAACCTGGATGATAAATCCAGTTTGAAAAATGCAACATCCGTACTGTGTATCTGGTGTATGTACCCGGCCAGACCCTTACAAAAATTCTCCCCGACAAATTCATATTAAAGAACGAATAATAGATATGCTAAACAGTCTTGTAGAGAAGTATAGTACGCCTCGGTGCTTTCGGTTTTGGTGAATAGGCGATCATACTTTGCATCGGTGCTGGAAAAATATTTTGAAATGAGGAGCCCGCCAGGCTTTTCGGCTGTTTTACCCTGAAATAGCCCACAACGTTAACAAAAGATTGTACTTTGGGAGAAAATCGGTACCAAATTGAGACTGGTAAGTTTTAATGTCTTAAACACTGACCTTGAGCTCTCACTGAAGTATAGACTCGGTTATGTACTCTGTCTAACTACATTGAGAAAATGTTGATGAATTATTTAGATGAGTCCCTGCACTGACAATTCATACCAGTAGTTTGTTTATCATTGGTATATTCTATGGCATCAACCAACAGTGCAACACCTACTTGATTTTGTGTGTTGTACAGCATCCATCGATACGAACGAGTCATAGCCTGTGCTGTCTGTGTAGAAAGTAGGCACAAACCTCCCCCCCCCAACTATACATTGTACAGAAGCGAAAGATTTGCTGTGGAATTACATGCTTTATATGCATCCATTATCACGATTCCCGACCAAGAGCCTATTCCTATTCTTTTGTTTTGTTTGTAATTGTTCTTTATAACTATGCAAAGTATGCTAGCCAGGTCCTTATCCTCTTGTTCAGTCAAAGAAGGACAGGTTATACTACTGTGTGTGTGAATGTGACCGTCTGTGTCTTACACTGATTTTCCAGGGGTACGTTTTCCTTCTAGTATTTATCTGTATGGTCAATTCCATGTGACGGGTGTTAAAATTTGAAGTATCATTGAATTTGTCAATGATGCGAAACATTAAATTGAACAGTACTGTCAGTCAAGAGACATCAGAACAGTGACACGAAAATCATATGACGAGTCCTTTGTACAGGGGCAGTATCGCCAGGTTGTATGTTTGGTGGGAATGGTGGGTCTCGGGTACCTAAACGAAATGTTTTGGGGGTATTTTTATGCAACTTTTAATTAAAAATCAGTTAAAAAGTTGGGAGGAGTCCTGTTTTCCCTGTAAAGTCATTTGAGGACTATTCTGCATCAATTTCTTCTTTGAAATGGTATCGTTGATGATTGTGAATGGCAGGTTGTGTGTGAGACATCATGTAACAGTGCAGTCTCCTATCTTTGATGTGGCAGCAACCTCCCTCAAAAGCATGCACACTCATCCCCTTCCCCTATCACTTCCCCCTCCCCCACCCCTATCACCCCCTGCAACTTGTAGCCATGCCATTAATGTCATTTCAAAATTATATTCTAACCTATAAGTCCATCTACACCTACAGTCAATCTTAATTATCCCAACCGAACTAAAGATAGGCCTAAACCCTTCAAAAACGTAACTTAGTAGATCACGGATGGTAAGTAACAGACCAAAATGTGACCAGTTTAGTGCAATCCATCCAAGAAGGATGAAACTTACTTTGAATGTTGGGCATTCATCCACTGTTTAATGGATTCACAAACATGCAGAAATGCCTGCTTATAATGTTTGAAGAAAAACAAAAGACACATGGTCAGTATGCTAATGCACATGTTCAGTATGAATAATCAAGCAGCAAAGTGTTGCACTTAACAGTGAATGAAAAGTGAGGAATTTCACTTTCTTGTATTGTCTTCTCATTCATGAATATAGTGTGATTAAGTTTTATGATGCAATACATTTATTATTGAAGGTATGGAAATTTTAATGCGTTCATTGGTATTGTAACACCCTTCACACTTTTTGTGACGGGTGTTACAATTTTTAAGTACTAATAATAATTTACTTACATTAAATACTTTTGGATGAAACTGATGCAATGGTTTTAAGTCACCATAAATTTAGAAGATCCAGAATATTTTCTAATTTGGTGGCCATTTTGGAGTGCTATGCAACTTTTTTGTTAAAAAACGTGACGGATGTTACATTGGCAGATTTGGAAAAACTCACTCGGTTTACCCATGCGAATGGCACTATGACTTGTTATAATGCAAATTACACTTTAAATTCAAGAATAGTAATGTTATATCACCATAACTAAATAGTAAATCAAACATAAATCTGCTGTATAGTTTAAAATAATAAACTCTGAGAACCCTGTTTACGGTGGGGTTATACGGTGAAGTAGGAAACAGTGTTTTTACCCAAATCATGGTACAAGTTCAACACGACTATCATAGATGGCAGCACCCGTAGTCTGATCGAAAGAACATCTGAACAAAAAAACCACATAAGATCTATGGTGTTGACCCCGAGATGACTTTCTTTGAGCAGGAGCGACTACCAGCAATGTTTTGCAAGTTTAAACTCCAGCTCCGGTAGAGAAACATTACCGTCGTCTGTCGGTGTCGAGTTGCAAAGGTCACCGAGCTGCATGTACCAGCATATAATTATGAGAAGAAGAATGTATATCGATTGCAGTTGTTCAGTTGTTTGTTTAACGTATCCTGGCAGCTTTAGTTTATTCAATGTTCTTTCTTGGATCTCATCGGGCATGTAAATGACCCCTGGCCCTATACTCTGACATAGGGGGGGTGCACATGCAAGTCCCCACAATCCCCACCCCCCCCAAAATAGTCGATAGCTACATCATCACTACGTCGTGCCTTCTGTGTGAGTGGGTGGCTTCATCTGCTACGATCCGTTGAAAAACAAATGGGATTTCTTTTCATTTTTTAAACGGGTCCGAGTCCCGAAGTGAAAGTAAAAAGGGAAGCGAGGGAGAAAAACAAAATAGAATGCTATTTCTGTAAGTCTGCGACAAGACGGAAGATGCCAAAGAGTTTGGGAAAGAGGGAAGTCATTACAAGGTCAAAAACATGCGGCGGGATACTGCATAGTGCAATTCATACGTTTTGTATTACTTTGTTTGGTTTGGCATCCCACAAATGGTAGATATGGCTCAGTAATGTTCACATATGGTGGGGGAGGGAGGGGGGTAGGAAGAGGAGGAGGTTTGTTGCTATTTATAGGTAAGACAGCCTGACCTGTTATGCTTGCCTTATGCTAACCCTTATTATAAGCCTCGTGGAAAGAAGTTTGTAGCAAAGGAGACGGTCGAGGGTAGGGGATGGGGAGCGGGCGTTGGTTGAGAGGTCGGTTAGGGGACTGGGATTTGATGATTGGTGGGGGGGGGGGGTGTTTGGGGAGAGGGGGTGGGTGGTTGGGGATCTGCCATTAACTTGGAACTTCTACAATTATATCTTTCCAGTATCGTATCTTGCTTACAAACACTGACAGAGGGCCAGTGAGGTATTTTAAGATTACAAACATCACTACCACAGGACCGGTGGGATGTATTAAGGTTACAAACGTCACTGCCAGAGGACCGGTGGGATGTATTAAGGTTACAAACTTCACTGACAGATGACCGGTGGGGTGTATTAAGGTTACAGACATTAATGTCAGAGGACTGGTGGGGTGTATTAAGTTTACAAACGTCTCTGCCAGATGACTGGTGGGATGTATTAAGGTACAAACTCGCCTACAGACGACTGGTGGGGTGTATTAAGGTACAAACATCACTGACAGACGACACATGGTTCAACAGCTGGCTCTTTATTTAAATGTTGAGAATACTCCTCTATAACACGGAGTAAAATTCTTTCAAACTTTTAAGTGAAAGTAAAACTTTTAGGAAAGGGAGGAAAACTAGTATAATTGACTATACGGTCACATCTATAAATAACTTCAATTTGAACTACCACAGATGCCATGAATACCAGTACATGAGGACTGGTTGGATGTATAAAGGTTGCAAACATCACTGCAGTAATGGATATTTAGGACCAAAGGAATTGTCAAATTTAAAAGTCATATGTACCCAAGTAGATTTTTGTTATTTTCGCTGGTACCCTTGCAGTAATCGTAGATAACAAAGGCAGCTTAAACAAAGGATTAAACGATGGTCCTTTACATCTAGTGGGCACAAAAACAAATGGGGTGGCATAGTTAAATTACACTGTATGTACGATGGTTTTGAACTAGCAACGAAATAGAACGTTTACCTGCTGGTAAACATGCCATACTGCTGCTAGCATTATCGTGTATATATTCTTGGGAAGGATAATGCTGCCATTCTACCCATTGAAATGCTTGATTCTTTGGGTAGTAAAAATGCTGTAGGAATTGACAAGGGTGTGTGATCTGGGGAGAAAAAAACAGTACTTTAACTGGTACAACTGATAACAGTCTCAGCCCCTGACCGTGGCAGCCAGTCTTTGCCAGGGCAACTCTTGATGGTATTGCTAGTTCTGTGTAAGTAATTGTGTTTACAGCTCATTTAAGTGTTAGTAGTGACTTGGAGGTTAAATATCCTGAAGATAAACTTCCAACCATGGTACCTATATCCGTGTTAATAATTTATCTACTATAGAGGAAAAGAAATTCATGCTAAATCGAACATAAACATATCGGGGGCCATTTTAGCAACATGTGATCGCTGATTCTTTAGGACGTGCTTATAATTAGTTATTAGGTCATGTATGATTCTCTGTCCAGGTAAGTGTGGCACGTGGCACATGACGGCCATTTATCGATGACATTTAATCAGCGGATTCCAGACGCACACGTTTCCTGCAGATATAATTGATACGACCGGAAAACGGAAACAATCGTTTGTTGACTTAACTCGCTCTTATATCCACGATTTAAGTAAGTTAAATGAAACTTAATGGAAGCCATATGCGAGCTGATCATACAGATTTTTTTTTTCTAAAAAAGAAAACATCAAAAACTTCGTTTTCCTGGCGGGAGCAGCAACAAAGATGTCTCAACTCGCTCGCTCACACAGAGCTCAGCGCTGCATCGCTACCCCGGCTGTTTTTTGTTGTTTTTGGCTTTGGCTCTCTGAGGAGAAGATGTGCCAGCGGGTGGCAGCGATGATGTCATCGACATAAAGCTACGGATGACGCGTGCGGCCGTCGGAGTTGATCGCAAACCATGCTTTCCGAGCTACGAAAGCAACGGGAGTCTCTGCCTACGATGCGGACTGCTTTACGATGCCGTTGACGGCGTAGTAGAGTTTTGAGACTAAATATGCTCAACAACAGGTTGAAACGCTGCAATTTAATGATAAAGAAATACACAACTTGAACGATACGTTCTGGTTTTACTTGATGGCATGCATGGTGCAGTTGAGAACTTTAAATTAACAGAAAATTAGGAAACATTTGATGCATTTGGTATTGAGAAGCGGCGGATCAAGGAGGGGTATTGAGGAGGAAAGTGCCTTCCCCGCGTTCCTCTAGATTTTTCAGATTAATTGCTTTCATAGTAAAAAGTGGTATTACCCGCTGATTGGTATATCCCACCCGCAACGCACCCCTTGCCATGAAAAAAGGAGCATGGTTCTTGGATGGTGCCTTGAACCCCCCTTCACATCTAAAACGGGTTGAGTGTGTGTATGTCATAACCTCTTAGTCTTACCTGTTTTGTATAATTTGGGCAGCCTGTGCAGTTCACTATTACAAAATACTGCCCCCACATTTGTGGAGAAACTTTTAAACATCCCTTCCATCAATAATTACAGGGTCCTTTTGTGAAAGAATATGCAGAGGTCTTTTTCGTCGCATGTATACAGGTGAATGTTTTAGAACTATAAACGCTTGACTCGCTTTGATTCCAATCAAAGGTAAAAAACAATGGCTAATTAGACTGGCGGTTGCTTGACATTCGGAGGTCCTTGAGGACAGGATTAGGATTAGTGAATTAATGGCTTATAGGAAGCCTCATAGGCCCATAAAGAAACCCCTGTTTGTGTTGTGATCATGGATGCAAACCAGCGTTAAAGTAGCCTTAAGTTCTCTTTTTCGACCAATGTCCAGAAGTTACGAGGCAGTCATGCATCCATCCCATCCTGCACCCAGGACGCGAGTATACCTCAATCTTTGACCACTTTTCTCGAAGACCGAGGGAAGTGAGAGAAACACGTTCATCACCGCTGTACTGCAGCTGTTCTGAGTGGCGACACCAATGAAACCCGCACGCAACCCAACGAAGATATAACCAGACCACGTAGGAAGACTGCACTCATCACCACTACAACACAGCGCCGTGCTGAACAATTCATGCCTGGTGATCGAACCGGCGACCTTTGGCCAAAGAAACGGACACTCAAAACCGCACGCTCTCTTCGGAGGTCCTCCGCCAAACGTGTGATACGGTTAATAGCAAAACGCCAAATGTTGTAATGTTATTTTTAACAGATGAGGTCACAAACCATGTCTGCATTTCTATTTTTGGAAGCAACTTGAAACGATTCTCTTTGACAGTAACAGTAATGATGTGCTTTGGCATTGCCCTTTTACGATTTACTTTCGTTAACGGCGGCGATTATTAAATTGCCTCGTCAACTTTTGTAGTTTTCTTTTAAACACTTGCACTTTCTACCTGTTTAATTCCCCTATGTGTTCTGGAATGGTGAATTGCTCAGCAAGATTCTAATTCACGTTCTTCATAAACTATACAAACTTTTGCTTGGTATTTCAATGCTTTGGTTTCAGTTTATGCAATACGAGAATGAAAACGATCATCTCTTCTTCCATCGCCCCGTAGGAAACCCGCAAAGAACGCGCCCACAAGTCTTGGTTTGTTTTTGCATTCAATGGAAACTTGTTGAGCGTTGTCGGCTTTCCTATCGGTTTGACTGTACAGTAGGTCGCGTATAAAGTTTGGTCTACTTCCAGGAAATGGACCCGGTGCGCTACGGCGAACTAGGCTTTCGTGTCAAACGTACCGTACGCAGAATGTATTTTTTAAAGCCTAGTCCTCCAGAAAGTCACCAGTACAGACTGTCTGCGGCAGACTTTGATCACGTGCGTGACGAAGCTTCCATCTTCCATTGTGTAGAACAAACAGATCACACAGTGATTGTTACCTGAGGTTATTTTCATTTCCAGCATTCCATCCATTCTGTGTTTACGGCCACAAGACGATGTCAGCTTATTACTCAGCACTCTAGAATTGCAAGGTCATGGAGGTCACCAGTTCAAACAATGCTCACGTACATGACAAAGCTTCTATCTTCCAAGTAGAACTTTATCACACAGTTACTAGAAATGTTTTCCCAGCATTGTAAAATAGTACTGTAAAACATATTGAAACTAGTAGTTTGCTTTCTTTGAGAATTCAGTAACTTAGTATTTCAGTGACCATTACTTATATACATAATATGCATAATAGGCAAATAAAACATAACAATTTACGTTGAGTTCAGATGAAAACCAGATATATATGTATCTATATATATATATATATATGTAT
>JAODAG010321896.1:0-11566 GCA_027574785.1 Orphnurgus asper | reverse complement strand
TAATAATAATAATAATAATAATAATAGGCATGGGGACACGGTGACCTTACGCTTTGTGATGGGACACATTATCAAATACCCATGCTCCGTAGTCCATGTTTTGTACATGTTTCCGGTGTGTCAGCCACACGGATAGACCGACACCTCTAAGGCACTAAGCGTGCTCTTCATTCTGCGGTAATGTCTATTGCTTCTCTGTTCTAAATAGGATCAATCTTGGGTGTGGGGGTGGGGGGTGGGGGAGGCGATCATTTTCATATGCGTAGGAAGCTGATTTAAACATTTCGGGCCGTAATTTTCTTTCTATTATTATTAGGTTTCAGTTAAACATGTTACTTTTGTGTGTATCGCAATGGGCCCCTTCCGCTCACTCCCCAAGCGATGGACATACATCGATCATACGAAACATTTCCACCAAATGTCTTGCACTGGCTTGTAAGACACTAGGCTATTGAGCAGTATCGAGTACATGTGGCTTTCCTTAACTTCCCTATATGTATAGCAGATTACGGTTTACTTTTTTAATGGCGTACCGTAGCAACTGGGAATGAAATGTACACACTATTCTCTTTGTGCGAGAAAAGTCTTCCGCTCATAGGCATATCACTCTTGGCATTGGACGATTTCAGTTCATAACTGTTCTATCCTATATTAGAACGAAATCAAGTATAGGGACGTAACCAACGTCAGCAGTGGGATCGACGACCAGACGGGAAATACTAGATAATGGACGTTTACAAGGACGGCGACTTTACTTTAGCTTGTCCCTCACGCTACCCTCTTACAATTTCCAGGCTACGAACCTTGCGCAGAAGTAAATTAATGATTTATTGAACTGTCTGTTAGTAGGCCTACTTAGCAAACATTAAACCAAAGACTAGAAGAAGACAATATGTAACTGCTTTCTAACGCGTTAAGTAAACAGGTGTATATTCACATTGATTATATTTGGTGAAGGTGGCTACAATCTCGCTTTCTTGTTGCGTAAGTACACCCTACACATATTGACTCGGTTGCTTCATAGTTCGGCACAGCTGTCTACTATCGCTCTGAAATCTGGTATCAAATTTGATGGCTACACGTATTATCCGTAGAATGTTCCTGAATTTTATCGTGGTCTTGGAATATCCCCTCATCGGAGTGCTATTCTGGGCAGCAATCCTTCTTCTGTTGAGATGCGCGAAATTGTTGTTCATCTCTCCAGGTTGAAATTAAAACAACTCGAGTAGTATAGTAGGGTCTATACTACCGTCTGTAACGTTTGCAGTATATCAATCATAACTATTTCCGAGATGGCTAGAGTCACACTACACTGAGATAATATCAGACTGCTGTTTCATTTTGCTGCAAGTGTTGGACCTCTCTATGGGGGAAATATTTTGAGCGAACTTCGCATCTTGCTGCAAGCATTGGGCCTTATAAGGGTGGGGGCGGGGCGGGAGCGAAATATTTGCATATTCTAGCATAATTGAGACTTCCCTTCAAGCTATTACCTACAATTGTGTTGATGCATATTGTTATCTCTTCTTCTTCTAATACTATTATTATTAGTATTATTATAAACCAAGCGTCGCTATATAGTTGTATAAGTGTCACTAGTTGTATTGTGCTTGTTAAATAAAATCATTAATTACACAGTCAATTGTTTTTGTTACATATGAAAATGACAAAGAATCGCATGTTAAATAACTATGGATGTGTAGTTAGTAAATAAAGTATGATATTTAGATACAATATGCAATAAACACATGTCCACAGAGGACATTCAGTACAGTTACATGTTTCTGAACGTAATGTACCGTATATCTTATCTACTTGATACAGGGGCAATCGGCCTTCTGAAGGTTTTGATGTCTTATATTTGGGCAGCGACAAACAAGACAGTTTGACGGTTCAAAGTCTTTATAACTAGAACTAGTAATCGGGACCTGTCTTTTCTTATAGTACATAAAATATTTTGGTTGTGGGCAAGAATGATGAGAAATCGTCGGGCATGAAAGATTTTGGAGAAATGTCTTACAAGATAAAAGTATTTCCTCAGTGATTTAAACCAGCTGTTGAATCCAGGACACCCGGGTTATGAGCACGATATCAACGACTTGTGTAAAGTACATTCTTTCGTGGCAAAAGTACCATCTGTTATTTTTTAGCAAGAAATAAGTCGCAGTAAGTCCCAGCATTTTTTTCGTGGCCTAACTGATAAGAGGAGATAAGAACCACAGCAGATGGTACTCTTACCACGAAAGAACGTGCATTTACGCGATCTATGAGACAGTTTAACGAACTACTGCGTGCGAAGCGCTGTTCTATTTGTCATTCCTTCTGAAACGTTTCTTAATTGAACGCCAATATGTGAAGGTCACCTTGTGTTACGTCCCTCACTTCTAAAGTGAAACCCAATTGCAATTAGCAAGAGAAGTGTACAGAGAAGGACCACTGCGCGCAATGCATTTTATTAGTTATGCCTTCTGATTTTCCTTTATATAATTATGGAAAGAATGAGATATACTATACACGTTTGTGCTAGACAGTCTCACGCAATAACAGTTTACCAAAAAGTGGGAGTAACGTTTCCCCCTCCCCGCACAGTACACAGTGAGGAGAGAACATGTCTCCCCTCCCCATCAAATTGCCGTGCCTCTTCCTCTGTATTTGTTTATTCTGATACTCTTGCCCAGGTACAAAACAATTCGGATCACACCGACGAGCCAAAATGATTTGAATATCCTGAAGGACTTTGAGATAGGCTTCAAGACCTTGGTTCGTATAACTTTATACAACTTGAATACGGACAATAAATTCGGCTTTCTCTCCGTATCGTGGAAACTGTGTATTTGCGATGTGTGTGTGTATTCTTTTACAACATTTATTTCCAAAATACATACACACGTCCAGGATTATGATATGAATGTCAGCAGGTCATTAGTGTAGACCACTTCCGGCTTATGATGTATAAGAATACCATCAGCCTGGTTGAGAAACAATATCCAGTACTATTTATAGGTTTTGTTTTCTTCGTTCCGTTTATTTCTCTATTTGCAATGTGATCTGAACGGTCGAAAAGAGATTAATACTGCAGTAATCCGTTTATTTTCCAACTTCAAAGGGAAAACTAGAAAACTGAATGTTCAATTCGCCCAGACGACGTTCAATTACGTCCGTGTGAAACTGACACGACCGAGCAACATTAATGTACGTTAAACATTCATTCGATATGACTAGTCATTTCTGATTGTAGGAAAGTATAGATTCCAAAGACGGAGTCCTATCGATTACCATGTGCACTCCTGTTTCTATAAATCGCATTCAATGATTGGTAGTATGAGTGTTGATTTACATCGTACCCAACTGTCCTCGTGCGTGTGTCCTAAATAAATATTTTTTTTATCGATATCCCGTGTGCCCCTATAGGTCGTTTTTGCACAGCCAAACACAAAACTATTTCTATGGTGTTCATCTTCATGATTAATCGTAATCGAGAGGTTATATACCGTATAAACTCAGCTTATTAAGATTTAAAAAGGCCGTTGACTTTGACTAAATAGATTACTCGCTTAAATGAGCGCAGGTCATGCATCAACCCCCCCCCCCAATAGTGGGGTTATGTCCACCAACAAATCCACGTTACGTGGCACTACACTAGCCCGATGATCCCTTGTCCTCAGCAGTACAATCGAAATAGATTGGTTTAGATCCAGAGTTTCGTTCTTAGTAGGGTTTTCGTAAAAAAAAACCCCAACCCAGATAGGTCACTATGGTGTGCTAAATGTCAACTTGAAAGTCAATAATCAACTTTACAAACATGACGGCTCAGTTTGTCATCAAAGTTGCCAAGCAAATATGGCGCTGTTGTGTGCTTGTGTTGTGACTTCACATGAACAACACTTGTTGCGCATCAACCATAAATTACGATGAGTCGATCATTGCGCTTCTATCTGCCAATGACATTTTAATATGCGTTGTCTTAGTACTCTTTTCGGGTGGATCTCTCGTTTGGTTTGACTCGATATAGGGGGGGGGGGGTTTATCAGCTTATATAAGACTGTTAAATTGTTATCGATTTCGGCCCACAGCTGGACTTCTGGCAATCGACGACCACTCTGGAAAGGACGGTCGACGTGTTGGTTCCCTCGGTCCTCGTCAATGACGTCATGGACTTTTTAAACGCTAACGGCTTACAGTTTCGGGTAGGGATTGAAGATATGCAAAAGCTGATCGACTCCCAGGCTCAAGAGAGAAAGCTTGCAGTTTCAACCTCAACTACATTCGACTACAATATCTTCCACACTTATGAGGAGGTAAGTTGGTTCACAAATTTAAATTGAATACAGCTCTTTGTATAAATTCGTTTGTTCTCAGATTATATACCGGTACTCCATGTAATGTTCAATGATTTCATTTTCTCCCTCTATTATTATTAGTATTATTATTACTATAATCAGTTGATCTCTCAGAACTATCTGAGCAACAGTCTCCTGCTACTCAACTCTTGTCCTCAATGACTGACTGTAACGACCCCACGATTTATTAAAAATAGGGGCAGGCCTATGATTTTAAGTAGACTTGCTAATAATTGATAGTTATCATTTAACCTGCATATTATAAGTAATATCATTAATATCACTAAAATATATTAAAAATATGCCTTCGTGAGTCGTATACGGTAGTTATTCAAAAGAAAGATCACTATAATAACCCAATTTATGTTCGTTTTGAACATTATTCCAATTACAGTTGCTTAGTTAATGTAAGGGTGGTGGTGGTTGAGGTGTCATATATGTCTATGTAAGAAACTAACTGGAGAACATAATACGAGAATTTAACACAAATTGTATTTTTTATTTCGTGATTACTAAGCCTTAACATTAAAAAAGAAAGTAACAATCAAAAAGGAATGATTAATTATTGAATATATTTTGATAGTGAACTTATAATAATACCGCAGCTTGGATACATTTGGGTCACATTTACGAAACACTAATCATGCGATCCCCAAATTTCATGTAATGTGAGAGATATATGTCGACATATAAGTCGATTTCTGGACTATACGACACGCTAGGACCACCGTGATGTACGTATACATGTTGTACATTCGTTCACTACACCATAGCAGAGGTTTCCGAACTGTAAATATCGTAAATAAGTAAAAACAGCAGGACACGGGCAAGGTTGACAACTGCATAAAATGTCGGAAATTAATGATAAATAGCTACGGTACTCATTTATGGAATAAACAAGTTGGTGATAAATGTATTATGTTGTCGACAGCATTGTAGTTAAGTTTCGAACTTAAAAAGTAGACTCATTGTTAAGTCTGTTATTTACCTTTTTTGTTTTTACTTTTAACTGTATTTTCTATGTTTTTTCCCTTGTCTCTTGTAGATTCGAGCTTGGACTTATGCATTTGCAAGTGAACATCCGGATCTCATAGAAGTATCTGATGTTTCCTGGAGTTACGAAGATCGCGTGATTGCTCTTATGAAGGTGGGAATTTTCTCATAAATGACCTAATTATATTGGGCTCCCGATCAAAGTTGTCAACCATATTCGTTGTACGACATTTTGGTCTCGTCAGTAAGTCAATTGAATGAATAATTTCGTACCATTCTTTGCAGATTGGAAAACCGAAGGGAGACGGATCGCCCAAGAAAGCTGTCTATTACCAGGGTGGAATTCATGCCCGGGAGTGGCTCTCACCAGCAACGGTCATCAGCATCGTTAAATACGTAAGAACAAAAATGTGACACGGATACACACAAAGTAATGAAGGATATCATCCAATAATCTGCTTTAATTTAAAAAGGAAGCAACTGTGCCACATTATGAGAAAGCAAGGCCATAACTGCTGATTGTTCCAATTTGAATTGAAATATTCAGTTCAATTACCTTTCTCGCACGTAACACATCTGTGGTATATATTATGTTCCTCCTCCACCAGGGGATGAATAGGTTATATTTGAAGCTATATCATGGTAACGTGTCATGGTATCTCATGGGTATGTGTCATTGGGTCACAGCTATTCAGATATATCGTTAGGGTCATACATCATTCGTGTATATATATGTATTATGTGTCTATGTAATTTTGTGTCCACCAAAAAAAGCTTGCTTTTTAAACGTCTCGACAGATCTGGGATAAAATGTAATGACGCGGTCCTGCAACCATGAGAGGCAGGATCATATTTCTCAAAGCCATTCAAAACCAATAATCCGTGTTATAACTTACTCAATGGATGGATTAAATTTACTTGTACCCTATGCATTTAAGATATGAATGTTACGAATAATAAATATATCTTCCTTCATAGGTTAATGTTTACGAAGTGAAAAGTCAAAGGCTACTCATATATCGCTCGACTGACGTTGTTCAGACTAAATTTGTAGAAAGTTAATAATGCAAATGGACCCTGTTTCTTTGAGACGTTTCAGTGAACGTCAGCGGGTTGGCAGTATTTTGATTTGATTTAAGCGTTTTAAAGTTGCAGCACAAATAACATGAGTATCAAGAAGCCAAAGGTCATGAGGTCAAATGTCAAAGGCACTTTTTCCATTGCAAGCGGTGTCACGAACTTTGTGCTGTTTTTGTTATACTTTTTTACTCCGATTTGCAAAAGGTATAGGCCTATAACCCCATATCAATTTATTTCTATTTAGTTTGATAGCTTGTCGTAATATGGCGGATATTAAATAATGTAATCCTTTTTATTTCACAGATGGTCGAAGACTACGGAGTCAATCCTAGTATTACTGCCCTCCTCGATACGTTTGATTATTACATCGTTCCGCTGTTTAACGTCGATGGGTATGCGTACACATGGTCTCAGGTAAATACTGACTTAGTTATAGACTATCGACTCTATAGCCTCTAAATATCTTGATTACAGCGTCGCAATAAAGTACTTGCGTGTGATTGGAGATCAATCTAGGGATTTTTCCTATACAGATATAATGAAACTCACACGTTGTAATTGACGGGTTAGGTTTGTGTCTACCCTAACATGACTGAACCATTTCACCATTTGTACGTAACTTTTCTACCATCATGTATAACATGCAAAAAAAGGCATGATGTTATCGTATGATATAACCCAATGGACGAGATAATTATTGAACGAAACATATTAAACCTCTTAAACTGCTGACGTTACGGGCATGTAGCTCAATGTCGGGTTCCCTAGCATAACATAGTGAGTTATTGATTGTTATTGAAGTTATCAATTCAAAGTAAGTTGATGGACAAGCGTAGCATCAATACACCCTTTATATTTCCACAGGATCGTCTATGGCGCAAAAATCGTCATCCATTTCCAGATGAGACGTGCGACGGTGTTGACCTAAATCGGAACTATCCCGTCGGATGGGGAGGTAATTCGTGTATTATTTTTCTACGCCGAGTGTCATTTTTGTCGCCAATTCAGTGGTGTGGTACATTACTATATATTGTGCTACCATATCTTTGAGTTTATTGAGAAGTAAAACAGAACATAAGCCTTCTGTCTGTCTTTTTTATTTTCTCACGGAGAATACTGAAAAGTATGGAGTCGTTGAATCAGAAGGTCGTCGAGAACAGGATTTGTTATATATGTGAATAATCCTTTGCTGGCGATTTAATGAAAGCAGCTAAAGATGAAATTCACAATAAATCGATACGCAACGTCAAAGTGGAAGTATCAATTAGAGAACTAAAAAACATAGGATTACATCGAATGTAATAATCTTCGTGAATTAATTTACTGTCTTGAAGTGTCTGTGTCATGACCACCTATGTTCACGATGAATACACTAATAAACACACAAGTCATTCAGAAATATACTCATGTAATGTGGCAAGCAGAAAGGAATATTTGTTAGAAGAGTAAACGTTATGTAAGCAACGTTCGTCAAAACAGTCCGATCGATATAGGATTGGGGCTGGGAAGCTGGTCAGCTCGGCATTTGGTGTCGTGGCATATGCTGCCGCTTTTTGGTTGTTCTTTGTTGGATGGGTCTTCTTTTAAAAGATCAAATAACAAATCATTATTGGGCAATATGTGAATTCGAAATGCTTTTTAAGTTTAAAATCTTTTTCATGCGGAAACTCCTTTAACGAACGTGGTCTGAACGTGGTAAGAGCATCAATGTCTCTGCACCCACTGTTTGCATTAAATTATGCATACACGGTCGATTGAAATAGCTTCAAAGATCTTTCCACTTTTAGGTAGCGGTGCTCGAGGATTCGTATGCAGTTTCGTTTACTACGGAGAAGGTCCATTTTCCGAGATGGAACACCAGTATCTTTCTCAATACCTCTATGACCTCATAAACAACCAAGGTGTGGAATTCGTTCACTTCATAGACTTCCACACCTACTCTCAGCTACTACTTTCCCCGTGGTCCTACTCAGCGACGATCCCCGATCCAGTGGATGTGGACGATCAGGTCAGAGGTCGCGAGGATCGACGCATTCATCTACATAATAGAGAGCGACTTTCTGTATTCGCTTAATAATAGGAAAACTTATTTTCTTTCTGTGAAAGAAGTTCTTCATTTATGTGTGTCTTCATTGAAGTAATATAGGTATAGGTGTAATAATTATGACATAAAAACTATATGGTTATAGGTGAATGACAACATGGATCTCAACATGGTATGCTATGGTCTATTAACACACTTGTATGTGTAATGTTTTTGAAATTATTTTATTGCCCGAGATGGTCATAAAATGTGATGTATGTTTTTTTGTACGGAACTTACAATATGACAAATATATGGGTGTTTGTTGCACCGCCTATGGTATGCTACTTTCGCTTTCGCTTTTACTATGTGCTGTTTCTCTCCTTAGGTGGAAACTGGATTAGCAGCTTGTGAATCATTAGAGGCAGTAGATGGATGTATATATACAGTTGGGCCTACTGGTAAAGTATTATGTGAGTACCACCAACCACCTACAAAGTTGAAAGGGAAAGTTTCGGTCAATTGACAGATCATATTGAATGACGCCACAGAATATCACCCATGGTTTGACGGCGACAATGATGGAATATGTGTCCATGTTGTCTTTGTCTGTTGTCTTTGGCAGTTGAATCTTTCGTTAGGCGTCTGGAGTGCTATGCCAGTGCGAACGGCAGGCATGAATTACGCGAGGTCACAGGAACCGTACCCGGATGGGAAGCTGCTATGAGAATCCCCGCGATGTTCCAAGCTTTTGTGTCATTTGAGATGTGGGATGTCCATAACAAAAAAGACCCATTTTATGATCAAGGGTTATTGGGGGACTAAACAATTTTGCTAAAAAAGGTATCATGCCGTTTGTCTCGCCGTACACCACTTCTGACTGGGGGGGGGGGGATTATAAACATAATTAGGCTACTACATGTGGCTATGACTTGCAGATTGGAGTAAGCCCCGAGCCCGCGGTAACTCCCAGTACTGGCTCATTGGAGATTCTGTTATTAGAGTAATAAACTGTCCACGTGCGGAGATATTTTATTGCTTATTGCGGGGGTGGCTAGAAAATTCCCCTTGACTCTTCCTCTAATATTTCATAGCCCACAAGAATGTGGATTTGTGCGGGTGTCTCAACAAAATGAGCTTCCATGAATAAACGATGCAAATCTCCATAACGTACATAATACCTTGGTAAATTCATTTCTCATAATCATGAATTGAACCTGATGGCCTGGTTCAGATAACATACCGGTACTTGAAAACAAGATTCTTTGATCTTTTGGCATTTCCGTCTCAGGATCAACTCACAAAATAAACCACGATTGCGGTTGTAAGCCGTCCATTTATTTTCATTTTGTTAGCAGGGTATCTATAGCTTTAAATCAGGCTATATTTTTTCTTTATTCCAGACGAACTGAGCCCCATTCTAAGATTGTTGTGATCGATAGAGAATACATGCATATGCACATCACATTATCTCGTCATATTGACCTATGCTTTGACCGTTTCTTTTCGTTTTTCACGTGTGTTCGATCTCCGGATACTATAAATTTTCCAAAAGAGCGACACTTTCGTCACTCTCTTTCCTTTCCTTTCCTTTACTAAAGCCTCCCCGTGATTATTACAATATCGTGTGTCACGCGTTTGGTCTTTCTTTCTTATAGACGAAGCAGCTGGGTCCAGCAACGACTGGGGCTACGACGTAAACGACGGACTGAATGCCAAGTACTCGTACGTGATGGAGCTAAGAGATACCGGTGAATACGGCTTTGTCATCCCAGACAGTTTCATCGACGTCTCTGGGAGGGAGACTTACGAGGCCGTGAAAGTATTTGCCCAGACAATTTTGGCAGAGTATGGAAATCCATAAAAAAAAAAATTAAATAATTTTAAAAGAAAATATTTGATCGTTCCCGCTATAAGAATCGCTTGATGACAGGCAAAAACAAAGGTATGCTCTAAAGAAATTATTTAGAAGTTGCTTCCCATAAGGGGGTTAAAGACATCTTACGTCATATGAGAAAAAGCTTTTACTGACTTTCAGCTTCCAATAAAGTCGATGAGGGGATGGGTAAAAAGTGTTTAAATAATACTTACTCTTCGTCAGGGTTGTAACTGTTGTTCCACCTCCATAAGCAGGCGGTAACTTGGACCGCCATCAATATCATTAACACTACAAGCAGGTTGTCTATGAATAGATTATTTTAGCCTTCTTTGAAACCAACGTTAGTCTTAGTCCAAATTTCGACGGAAGACATACAGAGTGTCCTCATTTCGCACCACTATCATTGCATATATAAGTATATGTATACACATTGCAGAATGTTACGTACCGTATATAGCGACGCCCACTCCTTTGGTGCCAATAAACACGAAAAAGATATAAATTATACGAGAAAACATACGTTCACGGGGCTGTCGACTCTATTTTGAGCAGTTCGGTTCCAATTGTGTTGACTGTTTGGCCGTTCGGTAGCCCCTTTCAATTTCCTGACCTACGTCCGTGACCAGCGGTGTCCCAGGCTTATATTGGACTAAACGCACAACTTACCACAAAGTTAGCATCGGCCTAAAATATAAATCTGGGCCGAAATATGTACGAAATCCTTTAATCCTATATACGGAAAGCAACATTGTGCGTGCTCATGGACAGTGCCATGGTATGCCGTGTTTTCATTCTTCCCTTCTTAGCGTTGCCATAAGCTTGAACTTCAATAGATACAATAGGCCTATAATAGCCTGATATAGGCTACGAGAGGGAAACACAATATAATAACGCTGCATCGATGACATACACCATAGACAAAGCATTATAGCCTATACATTTTACATTGATGATCATAGAGACTGTATTTATACCAGTTGATTCATACAACATACATGTAGCAATGTGATATACTATTACCCCTTTAAACATCTCAGCGGCATAAAACGTGGATCATTATAAATGTAAACTAGTTTACTATAGCTGTATACATTCAGCATTAATATATAAGAAACGTGTTGTTTATACAAGAAGAATATCCATAAAACCTTAATTTCATTACTTTCTACAATCAGACATGTTATATACAAAGAATACGCACATGGAAACATGTGTACTATCTACACACATACTCGATGGAGACCAACATGT
>JAODAG010321874.1:0-11569 GCA_027574785.1 Orphnurgus asper | reverse complement strand
TATTAAAAAGGTTCCATGAATTCAAATATAGTCATTGTTTTTGGCATGTATATGCTGAATGAAGTGCTGAAGTTATTAATTTATGAATTTATTTAATAATTTAATTTATGAATTTATTAAGCCTCCTTTATGTTTATGATTCCTGATACTTATTTTTCGTAAACATGTATTAACAACCCCCCTGTAACTCATCCATGCTTCTTGGCATAAGTACCACGAAACATTTTCTGGACTTGTTCTGCATCTTCTCTGTAACCATGCAATGACAGAGAGATGACAATCTTATATTCAAATGGTGCACAGGTGCCTAATGGACCTCTTGTGACCTTATGAAAATATTGGTCATTCAACAGTGAATAAAGGGGTAGATACGTTGGATGGTAGTTTTACACTCATTTTTAGAACTCCTGCGGAAATCGTTCGAGGTTGCATGCTGTCTAAATCATCACATTAAACCATTATCACAATGAAACCATTATCACATTGAAACCATTATCACATTGAAACCGTTTTGAGTACATTTTGGCACAACAGGCCAGATATGGATATTTGCTTAATGCTTCCATCAAAATTGTTTGTCAATGGTGTTGCTGCTTTTGCTTCCAACAGACTTCTAAGTCACATGAACCTCATTGACAGAAACGTGGCCAGCTTATCAGAGGCAGTTTGCTGGAGGGTATGTTATATTCAGCTCGTATATTATTATTGAAAAATATAATATAACTTCATGTTTATCCCAAACTTACGATATTACTTTCTTAAATACCTAAATTTTATCGACAGATCTGCGACCAAATTCTCCAAAAGGGCATCTTATAGGCGGCCATTAATTGTTGTGACTTTTCCTGTTACATTTTTGAAGAGTCTCTCACACATAGCATTAAATCCGGTATCAGTAGCATTGATGAATTGCGTGGATAATTTAGTATCCAAATCCGCATTCACATTCCCCCCCAAAAATATTTTTTTCTGCAGAGAATCTTGGAATATCGTCAGTGACATCATTTTCAGAAAACCTTGGGATTTAGCTCAAATTAGAATACAGGGGTAACTAGCTTCCATTACTACGTTGATTTAACCATTAGTGGAAAATTACCTGGCAAATGTATAGTTGGAGGCAGTAGTAATTAAATAAGTGAAATGCTTAACTAAACTTCTTCGATGGCCAAAGGATGAGAACGTGAGAAAATTATTGACCAAGTTCTTGCAAACTACTAATCTAGCTGATTATGACTGATTCACATATATTATAACTACAACCCCCCTGTTAAACCACATACATTACACTGGTCACGTCGTCCACATGCCAACTTGTCGAAAACAAAAACCGAATGTCACTTTGCTGCATATAGCTGTCAAATTCTATGAGGCGGTGCGTGCACGAGCTGGTGAGAATACAATTTGGCCCCTTGGATTGGAGTCGTCTTGTGGATGAAGTTTCCTGATACCCTAGTTCCGCAGTTAGATATAAGTGGCGTTGCACCGCTCGACCAGTTCACTAACGTTGGTTCACTGGACAACCCACCTATACCCCTATACGCAATACATATCTAGTATATATCTCTAACTAATCTGTAACTTATGTCAGGAAATGTTTATACTTGTAAACTGACCATTTTGGCTATCAGTTCATACAGTGTTTACAATCGTTCTCCATGACCATCTGATACTTCGCCTAACGTTACACAGCAATGGTAAAGTAATAATGACGCTACTTCTTACTTTCATGATGTTCAGAATATGACGTCACAGCTTTGAAGGCCATCCTTGGCACCACAGATAATACACATTATCTTGTAACCGGAATCAGAGAAAACAATGTTAAAATCTGATTACCTTAGTTTTTGTTAATGTTCGAAATGCTTTATTTATTTACTTAACTACATGTTTTGATTTGTATTAACATATTTATGAATTGATTTAAATTTGTACTCGAATAAAGATATCAGTGAATTATGAAATTTCATTCAGAAAGATTTACTTGAATGCAAATTTCATATACAACAGATTTAATTTGACCACTCGTGGATGGTAGAGGTTATGGGAGGTTAAGCAACAGACGTAGAGAGAACACACTAAGGAAAAGTTTCCATAAAAAGCAAAGGATTTTGCAGTTGCTATCAATGACCTCGCTCTTTCAGAGACATAAGACGTTACTTGAAAACAATAAAATGCAAGCTACAAGCATGGACGAATGTTTATTTTTATAAATATTATGCATACATGAACAAAACAAAAGGCATCTTAGAGTATGCACTGTTGGTGTATGGTATCTTACAAATGCTTTACGAACTAACCAGACAAAACCGGAAACCATGATTCCTTTCTAGGTAATATGTATGTAACTGACTAGTAATTACTTTCGTCACTCAAAGGCAGATCAACTCTGGAAACACTTCCGTCAGAATTCAATTTAAACGCTGCACCCTCTTATAGTGTGTTCATTATAGACAGGCACTAAGAACTAGTCATTCGTCTTTCTTAACACCATTCTAGGTTACAGCGTCGGGTGGCCTCCATGGACAAAAATGTGCCCCTTAGGCTTCAATCCTTTTAAAAGGGTTTTTAATAAAGCGAGATCAAAGCTGAGCCATTCAGTTGCGATCAAATATATCCACAGAAACGGCCTAAATCACAGTTTTGTACTGAAATTACCACGGTAGCCTATTTAATGATCAATCTGCAAGAAAGAAGTCCAGAAAGTAGGACCCCAAAAAATAAGTAACAACGGAAATTTTCAGCCCCAAGAGACATATTAAAGGTCACCACCGGCACGCCTCCCAGCTCTTATAGTGTGTTCATTATAGACAGGCACTAAGAACTAGTCATTCGTCTTTCTTAACACCATTCTAGGTTACAGCGTCGGGTGGCCTCCATGGACAAAAATGTGCCCCTTAGGCTTCAATCCTTTTAAAAGGGTTTTTAATAAAGCGAGATCAAAGCTGAGCCATTCAGTTGCGATCAAATATATCCACAGAAACGGCCTAAATCACAGTTTTGTACTGAAATTACCACGGTAGCCTATTTAATGATCAATCTGCAAGAAAGAAGTCCAGAAAGTAGGACCCCAAAAAATAAGTAACAACGGAAATTTTCAGCCCCAAGAGACATATTAAAGGTCACCACCGGCACGCCTCCCAGCAGCCTATGAACTTGCTATGTCACTTTCACACTAAGATTTTATTTGCATTATTTACACTAAAGCTTGCAACGTAGTACTTGCCGTAGACACCGATTACATACGATATGATAGCTACAGTTCTCCATACTTAGGGTGTAATTTGAGCCGAAAGAGTACTGGACATAACAGTACTGGCTGTCGCTTTAAATTCTGCATTCTAACAGTATCGGGCCTGAGAGGCAATGTTTAATATGAATCAGAGTAATTACAGACTTTCATCTGCGGATCTATTTGAAAATAATACTTAAGGTTACTACATAATGTAGATAATACTAAGTAGTAGACTGGTATTCGGGTAAGACATGGTAGCTTGGAATGGCTTCCTTTTGAAACCCCTAGGCTTTGGTAGCTAGAGTGTATTCGTTAGTTAGTTGACTGCCTCCTTCAATTTCGATTTTACTGGATTATCGGAGAAAAAAATACTAAAATATAGTTAATACTTAGTTCTAAGCCTATATATGTTATTAGTCTTAAATAGACGTGCACGTCAATGTTTCTACCAGGTTAAGAGTTTGATCAATTTTCCCGTTCAAAAAGGCAGGGAAAGTCAACTTTTAATAGTGTTTTTATTTATATATTGTTTCCGTTTTCATAGCGGAAACTCCGGCATTTTTGTGTAATATTGTATGGTGTAATAATACAAAACTATACCAGTGGATGTAACCGATCAAAGAATTGTTTTATTCATTTTTGTTTTTATTATAAACGTATTCAGTTTTATTATTTATTTTATTTTTTGACACAGAAACCCTACTTTAGTGCAATTAATATGTTAATCAGTTGTCTTGTTTTTTATAACCTGACTTTTATACAATTATACGCTGCGTTACCGTACTGATTTCAATGATCAAGAGTGCCCCCTGACCATACACAGTATTTAAAACCATGTACCGTACCCCTCAGGGTAACACATCACTGACCTATTTGCTAAGCTGATTAAAATGTTGCCCTAATTTAGCTTCCAGCTAATGAGGCCCTATCTCTGGGAACCAGTTAAACATTGTGTCTGTGCACTTTTCGTGACGTGTATTCTGGAATAGTGTAACGAAACTTGAAAACTTTGTCCAAAAGGTGGTGGTATCTTAAGTACATGTGTGTGGTCGTTGAAACTATTTCCGGTAATGGAAAGAAGAAAAAGGTGACTGCAATATCTACGGTCATCTCTTGATGAGTTGGTGGAAGAAAATTACTTCGTGCATAACAAAACAGACTTGAATTCTCCGTTAACCCAAAGATAATGAAGCTTTAAACATTAGACACAAAAGAGCCGAGAGGAACTCGAGAAACTTCAATCTTCAACCAAAGCAGTGTCCACGAAAGTAGAAGCTTCATGTCCTAGAATGTGTCATTGATGTCCATCGTGTAGGTCGTCGGAGAGGCTATGCCACGGCAAATGATATGAATCCCTGGCAAATAATACTGTAACCCAAATAATACTATAGCATTGGCAAATAATACTTTGATCACGCTTCACGCAACATAGAACTGATCAAATCGTGCCTAACCCCCCCCCCCCCACACTCCCCCGTAATCTCCACTATTTATGTAATGTATAAGAGTGCTTCCTCTCACAAAGCACTGTGTTTTGGTTACTCTGTTCATTTTCCGCTTATTTTTTTCTCGCCAAATTCCTCCTTGTCACAATTTTTTTCAAATGATGAATTAGAAAAGCAATTCAAAATGTCAAGTGCTAACAATTAGTTACCGCAGGGACTCGTTGGAGAAATCACCCTCAGGAATCCTTAAAGGGAAGCATTGACGCAAGTTAATTTAGTTTCTAGGAACAATTGCAATGAATCTGAGTTAAAGAATGCTCCTTTGTCAGTTGCACCTTAACATTCGTAGTTTACCTATACTCTGCAAAGCTCCACTTAAAGTAGTTTCATTTAATGCTCCTGTCTGGCATTAATGTCGATCATTCTAGCCAGTATATTCTTGTTACAAGTTATATCATTATAATAAGAATCCATCTGCCGCCACACGGTGTGACGAACGGTATTGGCATTTGTTAGAATATGATTTAACATTCGAAGTGTAAAGGAACATAATTACAATCTCGTAAAATAGGATTAGCCGGTCACGCTGTCAGGTTGAGGATAATATGGCGAACTAAGTTATGGTAATATATCAATATGCGCGTTGGGGTGTTTGCGTCACCCTATTTATGTCATAGACTTGATTGACCCTCTTGAGTACATCCATAGTAGATGACTTCAACCTTGAAGTTGTTAAAAACACCCAGTAACTACACATTCATGTTTTTGTGATCTTTTTGCAACTTTTTGAGGACCTATAGTTGGTTTTAATTTTTTTATTTATTTGTATATGAACCCTGTGGAATCCTTTAATGTACAAGTACGGAAACATTATATCACTTTACGGACCTTGAGACTATTGGCAATCCAGTGGGCGATTCCAGGAATTGTTCAACCCCCCCTCCCCCTTAGAACCGCAAAACTCTTCACGTATACGGTGGCTTGCCTTTGTCAGGTAATCAATCACCTGGTAATTTCAACTGTGTTGCAGTAATGTGCAACGGCCGATATTTCTGAATCTCGCAAAGTTCAATGGTTACTGGCCCCCAGAATTGATAGGATGTGAAACAGGAATACCCCCCCCCCGTATAGCCGTCTCTCTTAAAGTTAAAACGAAAAACGCACTACGACTCGTGGCATTTTTTACTCTCCATGGAGCTACATGAAGCCAAAGTTTATCAAATCTGTGGAGAATATTGCGTTTAAATAGGCAAGTTGTAGTTGAACGTGTATCAAGCTTATCATTAAAACATTCTTTAGAAGTATGTTTCTTTTAAAATAAACATCATAGGTACGTTACTTTCGAAATAACCATTAGAGTACCGGCACTGTACTTTTAAACAACCATTAGAAGAAGGTTACTTTGAAAGCAGCCATTATAAGTACAATTACTTTACAACAAAAAAGTACGGGTTACGTTTAACAAAACCATTATTGAGTATCTTACTTTTAAAACAAAAGAAATGTGTGTGCAAGTTTCTCCCTCCAAGAATTCTCTAGTTCCACCCATATATTGATATTTTCAAGCCTGGCCATTTCCCTGTTACCTATAGAACATTTGAATATTATAATGATATCGAATGGGGGGGGGGGGTTCCATGAGCCAAGTTTGAGGTGAAAACAAATTGCCAAAAAATCACAAAATTATTATGCTGGAATGAGTCCCACAAAACCCCTTTGAAGCCAAAATATTGCACCATTTTGCATCTAGTGACCTTTAAATTACATTTTTGGCCAAAGAAGGGAGAACACCTCACTCCCTCACATGAGAAAATCATGGCTACATGCCTGACCCCTAGGTATGTACCCTTCATATTGATGTGCCATTAAAACTTGTTTTTCTATTGAAAATCTTAAAATTTGGGATCCGGTACATCCATACTATTAAAACGACCATCAGAAGTACGTTACTTTTAAAGCAACGAATAATATGTTACTTTTAAAACAACCATTAAAATACGCTACTTTTAATACAATCATCATGTGTACGATACTTTTAAAAACAACCATCAAAGGTACGCGTTACTCTCAATATAAGAATGTATTGGGTTTGAATTCGTTCGGTGTGTTTGCTGCACGCAAAAAGCTATACATGTGAGGTACGTTATTTCGTAGTAAACAAAATGGCGACTTGACGATTACGAAGAAATAAGAGAGGGAGGTAGAGGAGAGGGAGATAGAGAGAAGGGGTGGAGAGTGATATGGGGAGAGGGAGAGCTACCAAAGAAATAAAGAAAAGGCGCTCGGCTGAAAATGTCAAAAGATAAATTGTAGTGTTTATCTTCTATCTGTCTATATCATGCATTCGTATACGTTTTTGTTTTCTTCGTCTTCCAAAAAAGCTGCCAAAATCTAGCATTCTGTACTTCTCCTAAACAGATGGAACAGACGGGAGTCAAACCTTTGCTCCGACAACCGGCAGCACATCTGACGGAGGAGTGTACCGTCGATGGAGTCGGGCATTTTGCAGCCTTCTCCAATGGTTATGTAAGGGTCGTCTTCCAAGACAGAACCACAATCGAATTTCAGATTGAGGCGTGCGATAAACTGGACGGGTCGCTGAAGACGAGGGTGAGGGTTTTTTTAGCTCCAGTTTATGAAATCAATGGATTATTTTCTCGTAGGGAATACGATGGTGGATGTTTTGGACTTGACGGTAAAAGGGATGAAACAGGATGTCTTACCGTATAAGAAGAAAAGTATATAAAATATTAAACAATGGAAATTTTGGGAACGTTAAAAAGCCGCAATCTGGTTCCACTTGGATATCCGGACAGGCCAGACGTGCTTAACAAACGTGCGGACACCATATTTATACAAAGGTACTAACTGTTAATTTCTTGCCGTACATTCTCTCCGGTCTGCTTTGAAACCATCGAATTTTCGGATGTCTTTCTTTTCAGGAATCAAAATCTCGTCTATTTCCGAAGGATATAAGCCGAGTTCTCCTTCCAAACGGGAAGGAAACTGCAATCAACTTAAACAACCCAGGTCTGTTGAGCAGGTAAGGTCAATCCCATTTACATAACTAGTTACTAGAGAGTATAATAAATATTATGTATACTTGTCTGTCGAGGTTGAGTCTAGACAAAATATTATTACGCGGAGCAAGACTGGTCAGTAGAAACATGAGTTGACAAGGGTTTGTCCAGTGATTAAATAAATCTACAAATCGCCTTAATAGAACCGCTTTGTATACTCAGTAGTGGAGATAGTATTGGCCCTCTGGGCTCTCTCTCTGATTCAATACTTGAAATGAATGCACGTATTATATAAACATGGTATAATTATATGTGGAATAGCGCACTCTGTGTCCTGACCTTGACGATTTTCCGACGTCGAGTGAGATGATAATTCAATTAGTGATATCGATTTCTTACGAAGTTCATATATCAAGATAAATCTCTTTTTGTCCGTCGCAATTTATTCCAGATATGTACTTATTACAATATTAACAAGATAAGTTTGCAATGAATGTACGTATTGGAAGTAAGTTAAAGCATACAATGTCAACTTTATGATACTAGTGTCTAGGCTACATGGTAATAGCCTATATTAACCGTACTTAATGTTGATTTCTGACAATTAATCATTTACAACATTTGTAGAAACCAAATTCTCCGCAAATTATTATAATTGCCACAAAGACCGATCCACACAACACTTCACTATTGCTTCGTAAAGAATACTCTTTAGCAGAAGATTTCTACATGTCGAAATAATTGATCTGTACTTCTTTTTTTGAAACACGACGTTTACTTGGCTAAAAATGTAAAACATTCACTATTGCTTCAATTGTTTCGTCAAGAATACACTTAAGCAGAAGGTTTCGACATGTCGAAATAACTGTTCTGAACATCATTTCTTTGAAACACGATGTTTACTCGGATAAAAAGTAAAACATTCACTATTGCTTCAATTGTTTCGTCAAAGCTGACAAGATTTCTACATGTCGAAATAATTGATATGTACGTCATTTCTTTGAAACAAGATGTTTACTTGGCAAAATAGTAAAACATTCACTTTTGCTTCAATTGTCAATGTTAGTCGTTAGAAGAAGATTTCTACATGTCGAAGATATGTACCTCATTTCTTTGAAACACGATGCTTACTCTGCTAAAAAGTAAACATTCAACATTGCTTCAATTGTTTCGTGAAGAATACAGTTAGGCAGAATGTTTCTACATGTTTTCTAGTCGTTAGAAGAAGATTTCTACATGTCGAAATAATTGATCTGTACATCATTTCTTTGAAACTCGATGTTTACATCGGCTAAAAAGTAAAACATTCACTAAGACGTTTACTCGGTCAAAGTCACGGGGAGTATTCCCAGTGGGTACATCTCATGAAGTGCATCAACACCACCATTAACATTATATAATCTTATAGAACTTATTAACGTCAGAGAACTTTAGACAATTACATCTTTTTACTCCACCTTCCGTATAAAAACGACACGCTTAAATGCATTAATCTCTTCTACGTTCTGATTTCTTCTATATGTAACCGCATTTGCATAACTGGATTAATCTTGATTGAGCCTACCACTCAATCACTCTCATTGAAAGTTGTGGGCGGTGTGTGACGTCACACATCGTAGTGACGAAGTGACAATATTATATTCATCCTTGTGATCTCGTAGGATTCTCACAATCCATTGGCAAACTATTCTGAAGCTGATTAAATTATGCAAACGTCGTCTAAGTTTCACTTCAAGGAAGGGTCCTCATCTCAAGGTCGTCCGAGCTTTTTTTCTTCTTTTTTATTGTACCGAAGGGCGGTATCAGTATCGATTCCCTAAAGGGTAGACAGAACATCACAGGTTAAGTGCTCCCATTGACTCATATATTTAATGTTGCTAATATGCAATGGCCCTACGACCTTGTAGATAACGTTCAAGCAAACACCTCGCCAGAGAGCTGATCAACTTGGCATTCAATGCAGTTAAAAATATGTCCATACCCATTTGCTCCACTGGAGGCGACATATTTCACCCAAGCAAATGTGAAGGAGCTTTTCATTTCTAAAATGTTATGATGGTCTATTTATACCCGTTACATTCAAACTATATGTGTAATGCAGATCAGTTTACTGCAACATAGGCTTACGTGAATAAACAGACCAGCGCTCCAACCTGGAAAATATACGAAAATGTTTTGACACTTCTATGTAACGATTGTGTCTCTGCGAACGCCAGTCAAGATATATATATATATATCATTTTAGGTCCGCATCCGGGTCTCAATTTCAATCATTCATTAAAAGAACTCATTGTCTCCCGTGGGCTTATTAATGTGATCCACATCCACGACAGGATGCGTCCTTCTTTCTACGCGGTTCCCATTGGTTCTAATTTGCGTCAACTCAAAACGCTCATTACGTCATGCGTTCATGTTGGCGCCAAACTGGTCGCCGAGCCTTTTTTTTTGCTGATAACCCGTAACAATACGAAGTAGGCCTATATCCTCATACTCACCTTCAGGTTTTTTATTTTTTATTATTATTGTGCCGCCGCGACTTCTGCGAACAAACTTAAGTGTCTGTGCCCATTACGGCATGTTCTCCCATCCATCAAGTGAAGTGTTCTTCAAATAGCGTTGATGTTATTACTAGTGAGTTCTGTTGTTTGTTTTATATTTCGGTCTGGCTGTATAAGAAGTTTATATATTGCCGGACGTATTTAAAGTGAAATAGCGTTCCCGCCAAAACTTGAAACGATTTGGTTCAATCTTATTAATTAATCAACTGCAAGACGTTTGATTTGGATGTTTGCTAGTTATAATAAATCTTCCATATAGTGGGTATTAAGCTATATTGTGAAATGAAATTCCAATGGAAGCACTGATGTGAAAGTATGGTTTATTCTTAGGTCTCCAAACCTTTGTGGTTTCACCACTGTTGCCTCTTAAACAGAAGTCACTTCGAATAACAAGGTAAATACCCCAGAAACACACTAACACATAAACACCATTAGCAAGTAACTAAAGGGAAGATAAATGATCTATCCTTGGGAATGAACTTGTTCGGAAACGTAAGAAAGAACCCGGACATGATAACCAAAATGTCGGCAGCATGTGCCATGCCCCACCTTAGAGTCAAACTGTTCCACTTTCCATCATCGATCCTGTTTTGATGGGACTGTTAATTTAAGAACTGGAGATTATTTGGGCGAATGTAGTACTACGTGCTGCCTGGCAGCTCATGACTCAAAGGAGGACAGCCTTCTCATGAACCAGTGCAGGCCGTCCTCGACACCTCATAGACTGCATTTAAGAATAGCCACCAAAGAACGCACCTGGTATTCAAGACAAAACAACGTCATCAATACCACAGCACATATTGCCAAGGCACCATCTCGTCAAACTGATCCTCCTCCCAGCCCAATCCTATTTCGATCGGACTGTTAAGACGTGGAGATCATTGGGCGAGTGTAGTGCCACGTAATGTGTATATGTGCCCATGACTCTTTTGGGGGACGCAGCCCCACCATGAAACCGGTACAGACACAACACAACAGAAACTACACATGATCTTAGCCAAAAGGCCAAGAAGCTTTGAATTACGGCATACGTCATGATGGACTTAGCCCAAGTAAAAGCCTGCCTGTTTAACTTTGAGATGATTAATCGCGGTTGAATCTAGTGGCAGCTTCCCTGATTTAGTCGCGGTTGAGTCTAGTGACAGCTCCCTGATTTAGTCGCGGTTGAGTCTAGTGACAGCTCCCTGATTTAGTCGCGGCTGAATCTAGTGCCTGCTCCCTGCCTTAGTCGCGGTTGAGTCTAGTGGCAGCTTCCCTGATTTAGTCGCGGTTGAGTCTAGTGGCAGCTTCCCTGATTTAGTCGCGGTTGAATCT
>JAODAG010321873.1:0-22489 GCA_027574785.1 Orphnurgus asper | reverse complement strand
CCCCCCCACAATATACCACACCAAGAAGAGAAGGTTCACCCTTCATATAGTTCAAAACAACTATAGTAAAAGAAGGAATCACAACAGTGCTTGAATGCGTCTTCAAAATATAAACACGCAAAATTGAATCACCCCTAGCTACCGCACTTATACCCACCTGCACATATCCCACTTCCCCACTCCATCCTACCCTATACTCACACACACTCTTATCATCTACTACATGTTCATGTTCTTTCAATAATACAGGTATTTCAAGCTCAGTGATAACTTCAGTCATGCATTTTTTACCTCGGCTGGGTAAGGTCAAAACCTTCAAAAGGTAAATTTCACACCTATTAGTGTATACCTTGATAAATCACCATTCTACGGGGGTTGAGCAGCTTTTTAGTAGCAGGATAATTCAGTAGATTCAAAGTACATTCAAGTTTGAGAGTGAAATTGAGAACTCATGTAACACCAAAATAATGAATCCTGCCACTATATATACCAGTTAACAATGTTTGTAAATAAAGTTTGGTTAATTTGATCTAATTACTAGCTAGTCATCCAGCTATAACTCTTTGACTGTACAGTCTAGAGCAGTGGTTCTCAACCTTTTTTCATCCACGGACCCCCTGGGATAATTAAAAATTGCTGAGGGACCCCCATACATAGGTGATTGTCATGGCAATTTAATGCCGGTACAGCAAATACGGAGTGCTTAGATGCAAAATGGTGCTCAGAACAGGCCTAGCAAAACTTGATTGATTTTGGTGACAAATATATTTCCCATTAATTTTAACATACTACTATAATTATGTAATTTAGTTGAGTTTTTAGATGCAAGTTGGTTGGTGCTGAGGTCAGGAAATTTTGGGTTTTCTTTGCCCGAGATGGCTGGAAATGGCACTAAAATATTCTTATTAAAGTCAAACTGCCTCTCATCTTAGTTACGGAAATGAAAAATCAACAAGTGTAGTCTTGGAAATACCAAAGTAGGCTACTATTGGAATTCAGTCCTCATTCAGTCCAATGCTCATTAGCTTCCTCATGAGCCAATAATCAAAGTACTTATTTCTTAAAGACCTAGATGATGAATATAACAAACTATAAGAAAACATTGAAGAAAATAATATTTCCAACAAATGAAAGAACCATAGCTATTAGAATCCAGTTCTAATTCTGTTCAAGGCTCAGTGGCTTCCTTGAGCCTGTATGTCAGAGATCAGTTTTTGTACGTTTGGCTGAACCTTTGTTTCTGCCATCCGTAGGATTGTGAGTTTGTTCCGGAACTTAGTTTTGATGTGAACGATGGCACTGAAGGTATTTTCTGCCAAGTTTGTAGTTGCGAAAGCCTGGATTATTGCCTTCTCCAAAGCGATCTTTGTTAAATTTGGTGCAGTCAATGCCCCTTCAATAATATAAAATTTAGCATAGCCATGCATTTCAAATTATCTTCTTTTGTTGCAAATTTAAAGTAACTTAGGTGGTGCGCTATCTGACGTCACACTGGCACGATTAACCAAGCACGATTTCTTAGGGAGACAATACGTACACAGTCAAGTCTGATTTCGTTAACAGGTACAGTGGATAAAATCAAAGCCGCATGTGATTTAGTTTTAGTTTTAAATTAAAGCGCAACGTCAATTGTTACTATGCTATGTCAACAGTGAGCAACGCGTATCACAGTTCGCTCTGAATAATATGTACACAGCACACAGGTGCATGCATGTTGTCCATACATGTCCCATTGAATATATGCCAAGGAGAAACCATTACCAGTTTTCATAGGGGAATTCATGGTTTGTTGCTCAACATTTAGCTACTGCTGTACACTGGGATAACTTCGTCTTTTGCTTGAATTTTATTATACGACAGTCTGATGTACTAGCGGGCCTATAGAGTCGTTGTATACTTTTTACTCTGACGATGATCTCTTGTTCAATTATTCACGGACCCCTTCGACTTTTGCGGACCCCCATTTTTTCACGGACCCCCTGTGGACCCCTTTGCCCTCACGGACACCAAACACGGACCCTAGGGGTACACAGACCCCAGGTTAAGTAACACTGCTCTAGAGTGTCCAATCTGGAGTGTACAGGTAGCTGGATGACCATGCAAGTGAGGGACAAAAATTACCCAAATATTTCCCAAAATTCTTCATATTCAAACATTGGCCATCTGGTTTATTTACTGGCAGGATTAATTTTGTGTGCGTGGAACTTATAACGATGTGGGATTTAACCACTGTGCCACTGACTAGACATTATAGGTCTAGGAAAATGCTACATTTGATGTTCAATAAATGACAAGTTCAAAAAATGCTATTGAGTTCATCGAGACCCTTGAAAAACTGTTCAAATCTCACCTTTTAAAGCTGCACAATGTTTCTTGATAGCTGGAGGTGTCAGGTGCAAAAAGTTTGGAATCTGCAAAAAGCAAAGAAGAGCATTATACCGAATTCAAGAAATCTTCTACCAAATAATATATGTAATATCAGACTAACTGCAGTCAGCATCAAGAGGGTCACCTGTGGTGATCTTCAGGAGGGGTTGACCCCTGACATTCTTGTATCATTTGCAGCAGAGTGTACGTTTCATTAATTTATTATTTGTCACATTGTACAATGCCATTCCTGATATGACAGGGAAATGAAAGCAAACTATGAAAGCAAACAAATTGATGCTATCCATCTGTAACGGGTTGGTAATTCAAACTGCCAGTACAAAAACAGACCCCTCTAATATGTCATATAACCCCTGATTCTACGATCAAATAACTGACAAGGGAACGGAGGCAACTGAGAAGAAACAAAATGATGACATCTGAAATTGGTGTGAAGTGACACGATGGTAGTGTTGCATTTGTTACAAGATACTGTACAGTGTTACTGTACGAATAAGTCCATACAGTAACTGATGCATCCATTACATAAACAGCAGTTATTTTTTTTGGGCAAACATTAACTTATGCATCAATATACAGCACTTATTTTGGGGGGGGCAAACATTAACTTATGCATCCATTAAATAAACAACAGTTATTTTTTGGACAAACATTATCCACTGCACATGTCAGGTACAGTATTCAATCAAACATCACCATGCACCCAATGAATCACTTGGTACTCAGTCCAACAGATATACACCCTATCCCTGGCGTCAAATGGTGCAAAAACCCATCTCGTACCATTCTCCCTTACCTTCATCAGCTCAGCATTTCCCAGTTTATGCGGTGGAATTCCTCTCCTTACGGGGTAACCCATGCGAACTGACAAGGGAACGGAAGACCACTTAAAGGTTCCTGCAGTTGGATAAACATTGCTCCATTCTTGATTCTCTGCCATTTTGATTTCTCTAGAAGGAGACAACTGAGAAGAAAGAAAATGATGACATCTGAAATTGGTGTGAAGTGACACGATGGTAGCGTTGCATTTGTTACAAGATACTGTACAGTGTTACTGTACGAATAAGTCCATACATGTAGCTGATGCATCCATTAAATAAACAGAAGTTATTTTTGGGGCAAACATTAACTTATGCATCCATTAAATCCAAACAGCAGTTATTTTTTGGGCAAACATTAACCTCTGGAAAAATTGCCATGAATATAATTCCTGTTCAATTCAATTCAGAGATAACAGAGATGCAGTAATGGGCCACATTCATTGGATATTAAACATCACAGCTTGTCTTGGGTGCATTCATTGGATGTTGTTGTATTGGCCAGGCCACATTCATCGGAATTGAATATTGCATACAGTATACAATAGCTTTAGAAGCGGAAAAATTGCAAAAGTATCTGCTACTCCATGTACACAGTAGGATCACATAATACAGATGAAATTTGACTAAGCTTTGCAATATCATGTCCCACCTGAACCAGTCAAACTTATACACTAAAATTGATGTTTGAAGGGGCACTGCACACGTACAGTACAGTAAGACGCAAGAACGGAAAAATCTTTACTAACTGTATTAGGAATTTAGGATGGAATATAAAAAGGTGTTTCTCACTGGTTGCTTTCTTTTAAGCCTATCTTGCATCGCTCTCATAGCCTTGCCTCTCAAAGAGTGAACTGATACCTCTGTAAGATATAATGAGAGAAAGAAAGAATGATTATATGAAACAGGTTGTGACTTCCTTGATGGTGTTTGCAATACAGTATGTCCTCTTTTACACATTTCTCATCCAGACCTTGCAGTCCATAACACAAAAAATGGGGTCAATAAACATCCCTTGTTTATAATGACCATTCGATTGCAGTGTGCAGTGACAATCAACAACCATGTAACCTCAGAGAAAGTGAGCAGTTCCAGCTGTACTTATGCGAATTGATTTGGTTTCCTTGGTACAGTATACTTATAACATTGCATGGTGATAAAAGTGTTTGGCAGTAGTAAGTTGGCAGTAAACAAGTCTCCGGGTCCTGATGGTATGACTGCCAGGCTACTCAGAGAAACATCTACTGTTGTTTCTCCTGTTCTATTCAGAACTTGCATTAAGTCATTTGTAACAACTAGATTTTTAACGGATTCATTTTCAAGGGGCTGGAGTTACTGTACTGTATCTTCTTGGATGAAAGTATATATCTGGTCATTTATAAGGGCAGCTGTGTTGGGACCCTTCTTTTTATAATATTCATGAACGACTTGCCGTATTATACCTTGCCTGATTCATTATCTGATGGCATTCTTCTGCATAGATTAATAGAATCTAAAATATTTTTTTACAAGCTAAAAATAATGGATTGGTGTAATATTAATGAAATGTGTATTAATGTTACCAAGTCAAAGTAATACATATTTCTGATGAAATGTTGCTGCACCTTTTATTTTATTAATATTATTTATAATTCAAGGCTGGATTTGGTTTATTCCTTTTTAAATACTTAGGTGTAATCTTTACTGACAGGAACTTGATTTCCTTTAACTTCTCCTGATTCTTGTACAGTATGTATCGTACATACTCTCATTGTAATCATTCGATGTTTTTGGATAGAATAAATAATGTAATCATCCTTACCTGAGTGCTAGTACAACCACACCTTCGATCCATTCAGAACAAAGCTGATACAGTACGTCGTGATAAAAAAGAATTAACGTTCAGTGATTTACCATGACAGGATACCATAGTAATACTAATAGCATTAATATTAACAAAATGACCTCGCCATCTTCTTGTCAAGTTACACTACTGACATATTGTACATTAATTCCGCCATATTTAAGTACAAGTGAGTAGATTAAAATAAAACTATACTGTACATGGTAGAGCACCCCCACCCCTCCTCCCCTCCCCCTCATAAAAGAGTACAGAAGATATAAGAATGAGTATCTATCTCATATCTGTGTTGGTTTTTCATTTTCATCGTATAAAATAACTTGTACAGCCTAGTGCCAGGCTATACAGTACTACTATAATTTAGCCTAGACTCTGGAGTAGTACTACTAGTAACTGTAAAGTAGCATTTTATTCTGACTTGAGTACGAATATGTTATACACACTGCTACTGCTAATTATAATTTTTAGTGCCATGGTGGTCCCTTCTGCCAGCGGCTCAGGACACTCAGTGTAATATGTTGGGCAAGCTTTCGCAGAATCAGTACCTTACGTTTTAACGTTATAATTTATAATAATAAAGTGATACAAAAAACACCACGCACCAAGAGGCCTACGAACTTACTCTCTATTTCTGAGTCGACATCAGGGAGCGACGTAGAAACGAGTGATCCTTGGTATCTTAAGGTTTGTTTTAATACATGGTGTCCTTTGCAAATCACACCAGATGAAGTTGAACCCGAAGCCCGATGAAGCATGCCTAAATGGACCGCCATCATCTTGCCGATCTTAATTCTTATTGTAATATCTGCCTAGGCCTATGTGCAATGAAAGTGTACGGACACGCATAGCCTAAGGGTAAGGTACTGCATTACACTTACAGTACGCTGTTTTCCGCGCTTTCGTTAACGTTATTCATACTGTACTCGTACCTGGACTTACTTTTACTACTATTAATATAGTAGTAGTAGTATTACGAAGAGTGAGACAGTATTAGTAATAGTACTAAGTTTTAGTCACTAAATCGTCAAAATGAACTTGCATTCGGTGTTACTTTGAACTAGTCATTTGGCTAGCTGCACAAAAATAGACCATTGATTGGTCTATTTATACGTGCTGATATATATATATGTATTATAATAAATATTTGCTGATATAAATGTTTGCTGTTATTAATATTATTGTTCTATAGCTAGCTGCACATTATATTATCCAAATTATAATACAATTCTGCCAAAGAAGGATGCAATCAACTAAATTATTACGTGCATTATATGTGACATATGTGACATTACAATTATGGTGCAATGTATTGCAGATGGTCAGGAACTACCCACAATTGTGATACACATATCAGGAACATATATCCTTTTAATTATAACGTATATGTGACCGCTGATATTGGTCCAAATTTGCTGATCAGCTCTGGAAACCAGAGACTATATGTACCCACCTGCAGGCCGGGACTACTTAATTTTCATTAGGGCACAACAGCCCTTAGAGCGATGCAGCAAACTTAACCTGACCAGCCCATTCCCAGATCAGGCTAGAAGGTACAGAAGTCTGACACTTCATAGTTTATGATAAAGGATTATCACACCTCGTAAAAAAACAACAAACAAAAAACAGCAGCAGTTATGACACAGATTAACTACTGATCATGGCCTGTACAACTCCCTTTGCATACAGTTAGCACTACTGCATCTACAGTCCCCAATATGCCTTGGTAAAATTCACTCATGAATGCACGAAATTGTGGTTTTCTTCTGCCCAGTCTTACCAGATAATCCTCTTGTTAAGTAAATAGTGCTGGTCAGAATTTAATCCTGAATCAACATGAAGTAAACACTGATAAACACTGATTTGTTGCTTCGCTCTAAGGGGAAGGTTGCCCTAATGTTAACTGCTGAGCTGAACTGGCCAGTACCTGAACAACACTTTGTTGTTATTGTCAAAACATATGCCATGTACCTACTGTAAGGTGAGTTAATTGTAGACTACATGTTCTTTACTACTCGATTCCCTTCAGTGGCAGTGGATGCATTGCTTTGTTTCAGGGATTAGTATAGCCTGGGGATCGAGATTGGCAGAATCTTTAACTATTTCCGTTCAAAGTACATGACTGTCCCAATATAATTCCTTGTGAGAGAACTTGGTCATTTGACAGTTTTGAATCACATCTAGGCCATGATATGTTCCATTTACATCTGCCACTGAAACGGTTTTGCTACTAAAATTTCATAGTACATGTACTATAGTACATGTACATGCCTTATGAGGCTTGGCACAAAATGTAGCCTACTGAAGTACACTTGACTTGGCCTACCGTACATACAGTAGCCATGTAGATGTGAAAAGATTTCATTCCTTCTAATTAAATCTGTCAAATGATGGAAGATGTGGTATATAGTGAAATTTTACTATTGTGTCAATAAGCGTGAAATGGTACGGTGCACAGAATTTGGTGGTTCTACAATTTACACTTTGCACTATTTCTGTAATTTCCATGAATTGATTGATCTATTATGCAGAAAGGTGATCAAATTTAGTCATTCTAGCTTGATCGAGGAATCTTTGAATTGGTTTTAGGTAGTTGGTCAGTTTGATAATGTCTTGAAATGAGTTATTCCTGGCTTCTTTTCATTTTTATATTTGGTATTGGATGTCTGGGCCTACAGTATACAGAGATAATACAATTGAGGGCTGCAAATTAGACCCTCGCTGTTGTTACCCATGTGGCAATGAGGTCGGATAGTTAAGCAATAGACATTCGGGCAAAATTTCCCCATGGTCATCGCCGACATGGCCATCTGCTTGATAGTGCACCTCATCGCCACCTACAGTAGTAAACCCCATGTGCCACCTCATTTCAATAGTTCCAGTTCCAATTTAAACAATTCCAGTTCTCAGAATTAGTCGGTGATGTACTGTACCTGATTATCTGAGGCAGAGGTTAGAGATGTTTTACTTTGCCACTAGTTGGCACGATCCTCATGCATCGTTTAATTCCTGAATTTTGATTGAGATTTAATGATGCAATATGTAACTAGGAAATATGACGCAAAAAAATGTTTCGATTGCATCTGTTGTTCCTTGAATTATAGAATTCTTTCTACCGTAGAAAGACTGAGCTGTGACTTAGACATGGCGGAAGTCGTGGCCGAACCATCAGCTGCCCAATCATCCAACGAAGCCACCATGCATCGACCTTCGACCTCTGAGGGAGACGGACATGATCCAGCCACTCGTACATGTTCACCTCTGTACGTATTTACCAAGGTCGCCACGCTGGCATTTCTCTGTATATTAATCTGGTCTGCACTTTGGTCCGTTGTCGGCGATGACGCACTACCAGGAGGGAATCTGTTTGCACTCTTTATCTTGGTGTTGATCGGTGAAGGTGCAGGATTTGCTATGGAAGTGATCCGTTTACCAAGCTTACTTGGTTAGTGTTTCGTTTTTGGGTTGTCGATTTTGTTGCTAATAGATACTATTTATCTTGTACCATGCAAAGTTACATTACTGTATGGGAAGAGAAACATTATTTTGCTAAAATCTGCAGGCTCCTGAAAATCCCAGGAAGCATTGTTTTTGTGTTAATTTAATTAATTAATTTAACGGCCAGTCATCCAGAGTGTGCGTGAGCACTGGTAGGGCCTGCATGGCCATGCATGTACAGAGCCTCCAGTCCAAGGCTTCATAGCTCTGGCTATGCGAGTGTCTTGCGTGGTTCGTCGATGACATCATCACCTTGCAGTATGGCATACCTCCTCACACCGCGATGCCTGTTCTTCAACCTCCAGACACTAAAAATGGGGTCCGAAACATAAAAAACTTGTCATTAAAACCTACCCCTGTAATAAATTTCCCTTGATTAATGACCATTCTGCATGAGATTGCTGTGTCTGGTGACAGCTTGGATAAACAAAGAATTCTCATGTAGCCTACAGGCTGCAGGCAGTATGCTTCGATCCATTTGTGACATTCACAAAATGTGTAGCCAACCTATTTACAGTTCCTGAGCTTTGCCAAGGACATTTTCTTGGTACTTAAAATTGGTCATAAAACTGTCTCTCTAGAAGGTTAATGGCTTTACCAAAAGCTAGTGGATCAGTTAGATGTCGGAGAGATAATCATTTGGGCAGTGTTCCCTGAGTGTCGAGGACCCCAGAGTCGAGACGTCTCTATCATCGCTCAGATTGCCCGACAGATCAGAACAAATCTATTGTACTGTAGATACTACGAAACCACAAATCTGTTGTACTACAAAACAACAAATCTGTTGTACTACGAAATAACAAAACCTTTGTACCATTTGGGAGGTTAAAGTGAAGCATTCTTGCTTCTTCCAAAGGGTTTCAAAATCCTAGGGTATTTCCTGTATATTCATGTTCTGTCCAGTTTCATTAAAGGTAAATTATTATTATCTTCAACCAAGCAGAAGCTATAATTGCTTTGAGACCTTTTTAGGTATTTAAGTTATTTAAGTTGAGTGGATGTAAAATAGGTGTTAAAGTTCCAAAGTGACTAATTCAATTCTTGTAAGTGTATTGCATGAGAATCAGTTGCGTGAAGCTGGTGCATGAGTACTTGTTTTGTATTGACCCAGGACTTGAACAAAGGAATTCCTTTGGGAGAACTTATTGCTGATTCTATTGTTAATGTTATATTTACAATGGAGTCCTTGATAAAAAGAACTTTAATGTATGCATGTGTGTACATCATGAATAAAAATGGATGTTCACACTTTTTAAAGTACACTAAAATCTGTGTATCAACATCATTGTCATACATTACTATCCAAGTCACACCTGAATACTTTAGCAATGAACTGATAGAATCGTGTCTCTTTGCATTTCTACGTGTGGTTCATGTGAATCTTTTCCGTGGCAGGCATGTTACTGGCTGGATTTGTGCTACGTAACGTCCCCTGTTCCAGCCTCCAACTAGCGAACGACATTTTGCCGTCATGGTCATCAACGCTCCGCAGCATAGCTCTGGTCGTGATCTTACTCCAGGCCGGTCTCGGACTCGATGCGACAGCTCTTAGAAGGCTCCGCTTCGTCTGCGTTCGGCTCTGCTGTCTTCCTTGCATAGCAGAGGCAGCGACATCAGCCATCGCCGCTCACTTCATTCTCGGCTTTCCTTGGCTTTGGGGTCTTATGCTTGGGTGAGAGTCCCTGGATCCGTGACTGTTTCGTGTCAAAACTGTTACCGTTTCTGATTGGATAATTAAATTAAAGGAGAAATAAAGAAGAAAAAGCATGTAATAAATAAATGTAATGAATATTATTGTTTGGAATGATTAACAAGGAGGCTGTCATTTGTCAACAAGTCAGTTTGAGCTGATGATTAGTCTAGTGATACCACTGATGGTCTTGGTGTGAACCCGTTGCATGTTAATGAGTGGGTGTGGCTTTTGTGCATGTTAATGAGTGGTATGGATGTGATGCATGTTAATGAGTTGGTGTGGATGTGAAGCATGTTAGTGAGCGCCAGGTGTGGATGCGAAGCATGTTAAGGAGTGGATGTGATGTATGTTAATGAGTAGGTGTGGGTGTGATACATGTTAATGAGTGGGTGTGGATGTAATGCATGTTAATGAGTAGTATGGATGTGATGCATGTTAATGAGTTGGTGTGGATGTGATGCATGTTATTGAGCAGGTGTGGATGTGATGCATGTTAATGAGTGGGTGGGTTTAAACATGAGAACGTTAAAAATGAAATTTCTCAAAAACCCTAATTGTGTTGACTTGATATGGACGTGTTGGTAGACCATTGATTACATCATTTCTAGTGATGTCTTGATTTTGTTGAGTTTATATTCACAAGTGGGCGGAGCTACAGTACACATCAGAATTGCTGGCATCGATGGTGGTCCTCAATGCAGACGTGTTGTAGAGCAACTATTTTTTATATAAAAACTGCAAAGCGTGAATTACTAAGCACTCTTTGCATCTCTCCATCCCCCTGCAAAAAAATGCATAGGAACCAAAATGCATTTTTGTATGTGATTAAGTTTGTTTTTGTATTATTTGTTTTTATTTCTTTCGCACCTTCCCTGCAGTTTTGTTCTAGGTGCTGTTACTCCAGCAGTTATAGTTCCATCATTGATGTCATTACAAGAGAAAGGCTTTGGTAAAGACCAGGGTATCCCTACCTTAATCATCGCTGCTGCTAGCTGTGACGACGTCCTCGCTATCAGTGCCTTCGGCGTCCTCCTAGGGATGGCTTTCTCTACAGGTAAGTGATTATTTAGTGCGGTAGAGATAAGGACTGCTAGTGGTTGGTTGTTGCTGGGAAGCCGCCTCTTTCACCCACGCTTGCCGTAGCCCCACACAAAACTAGTTGAATGCTTGGTCCTGTCGGTTGTAAGACCGTCCAATGCAACTCCCAAGGAGAGGTGCATCTCGTTCTGAGGTAAAGATATTGATGATGCATGGTCCATTCATATAACTACGATGATGAGTCTTAAAGACGATCAAAGGTTACTTCCAAGTTGTCCCTAACAACATGCCTGTGCAATGATCAAAGTTTACTGATGACCTGCTGACTTTCAAGATGCTAATGGTTGTTTATAGTTATACATGAATCCATTCAGAATTTAATTAAATCAGAATGTTAATGTACTGAACTATGTATAATGTTTGCAGTCTCTGTTGTTAGGTTCTAAATTGAAAAGCATAAAACCACAAGTATATTTGACTTTTAAAAAAGGTGTACTTTGAATAATGTATACTATCCAATTGTTAGATTCTACAATGAAACTACAATACCTCAAGCATATATGAGGGTATACTTCCTGTTAGATTCTATAATGAAACCATAATACCTCAATTACACCAGAATTTAGAGTGTTGAACTTATACATTATACAGTTACTATTATACGATGAAATCCATACTCTATCCAATATCTATTGAACAATGCAAAATGCAATGCTAAATATAGCTGCCAACTTTATCAGATAAAGTAATCCCATCTTTAATTTCCTCTAGGAAACATGGTTTTCAGCATCTTCCGAGGACCTCTGGAATTGCTGATTGGATTAGTGTACGGTTTACTGGGGGGTACGTTTATTTGGTACATCCCACATGACGGACAGGTAACTCAATTTTCTGTTTCATTATGCGTGTTAGGGGTCAGATTCAAAGAGTGCTACCAATTTCTGGTTCCCATCTGTAGTGAACATTGATTTCAGCCTTGTATTTTGTACACTTAGTTATAATCAACACAAAGAACAGAAATGAAATGAAACGTGTATTTGTTTGTACAATGTCTTGATTTACTTCAGCTAATTTCATGTATCTGAATGTATTCACTGAAGAGAGTCAGGATAGGTCCGAATTCTCCATGAAATGAATGTATGGTGGTGCATGTTAATAGTGAGGTCTTGCAACCAAGTTGTAACACCCCACCCCATTCTCCCGACCCTATGTGAAATATCTGATGATGACTATTATTTGAATCCAGTTATTCTTTCCTGTTCAGATAAGAAGTTCTCTGAGGTGCCTCTTCTTGGTGTCTGGGGGAATCCTGGCCGTGTTTGGTAGTGACGTAGCCGGCGTCCCCGGGGCGGGGGCCCTGGGCTGCCTGACGTTAGCATTTGTTGCTGGACATGGCTGGAAAAGATCCAAGGTAATCGAGAACATTTTTACGGTTCTCCAAAAAAGTTTTAAAAAAGCCAAAGATACTTGAATAAAATTTTCCTTTCGGAGATGCCTGCTTTCTATACCCCTTAGAGATTATTTTGTTGAGGATGCTAAATTACCTGGAATGCAAAGATAATCCTGTTGTATATAAACAAATTGGAGCTCGGTGTCTGTTTTCATTTTATTGTTGCTCTGTTTTAGAACTGCTTACTAGGCATTTTAGGTATGTGATGTGTTCACCTAGCTGGACCCCCCCTCCTTACAGGGATGCCACGGTTTGTAATTATTATGGCCTCATTGATACTACTGTTGGAAGAGTTACTCTGCAAAACTAATAAAAGCCAAATACTGTAGGCTTAATATCAATACAATAGCAGTTATTTATCCTTTTGAGGAATCCATTTGTTAACAGGAATATTTTTAACCTTTGATTTGAAGATCTCTGTGGAAATGTAATTAACTCGTCTTCATGATCAAGAACAAAACAGCCAAGAAAACACCACAGCTGTATAGGATCCATGATGTCACAAAAGCACATATTTTTCATCGACTTTTTCCACCGAGGAATATAAGAAAGTATGGTTACGACAAGAGGTCAATTCAAAATTAGCCAGAGTAAAATTGCTGCGGTGGAGAATTAACTGTAATCACTGAAATTTCTGAACGATGCAACTTTCGGCCCTTTCGCTGTAGTTTTTTATACATCATATCAATGTAGCGTTTGAGGGCTGCTATGTTGTACCTCCGGTGGAGCTACACAAAAGATGAGTTTGAGTATTGCTCATTAAAGATCGAAAACTCTCGGCAGTGGCTGTGTGATGTCGTAAACATTATTCATGGTTAAGCCCGTGTCTACTGCAGCAATCATACTGTATGCCAAAGTTTGAATTTTCATTTTCTCTCATGTGAGGAGGATGGCTACTATATGCAGTGCACTATCTATATATTTGGTTTCAGTTTGTTAGCAATTGGTTGGTTTTGTGTACAGGAATCGGTGGAAGAGAAAATAAATCACCTGTGGCTGATGTTTCAACCTTTGTTGTTCGGACTGATCGGAACTGAAGTAATTTTAGAGAATATACAACTGTCAACGCTCGGTAAGTATATATCCAGCACTCTGTGAAAAAAAACCATCCTTTACATTTGATTATTAGATCCTTGTTACATTGCTGGGATAGAAATGTTACAAAATTAACTTCGTATAAAGTAGGCAAGTGCTAGAGATATACGGTGTTACTCGAATTTATACAAGTTTTGAAATGTCACTGTAAGAACTTGTGTTGTGTCATCTGCCACAATGGCTTTGAAATTCTTCCATTGTCCTCTTCAGGTCTTGGACTACTTACCCTACTCATCGGTCTAATTGTGCGCACCTTTGTGTCGGCTCTTGCCGTCACCAGAGCTGGTCTAACCACCAAAGAGATCATTTTTATAGCAATCGCATGGCTCCCCAAGGCCACCGTACAAGTAAGTTTTTATTAACTACCGATGTTAATATATGATAACATTAATAATATTAATATTAATTGACAGATCTAAAATTTGACAAGGAATGACATGTGAAAAATATGATCGTTTGGTAATTAATGGATCCGTTAGAAGCATTTAAACTTTGTGATGCTCATGGTGTTGTTCATTATCAGTAAATCTGATGTACATCATTAGGTCTGTTATTTTTTTATTTATTTTTTTTGGCGATATAAAATGATACCATACAGGTATTGCATAGATAAGTTGTGGTAGAATTATAGAATTAAACATATTGTTCTTTCGTAGCATCGTCATTAAAAACACTACCCAACCGTAAGCTATACTGGACACATCATTTAATAATAATGACACTCACAATTTTAGACTTTCAAAAGTTTTCTTCTAGCTGAACAACATTTTACCAAATCAATAGCTATACTAAATATAGTGACGTAGTCAAACATGGGGTCGCTGTGTCTTCCGTAACTCCAGAAAACTGATCATTTCTGTCTAAAGTAAACAGGATAGTGATTAGACCAGATTGGTAATGGCCATTGGATATTTCAACAGGACCATTATCCCAGAAGGTATTCTACATCAAAAGCTTAGTTTATAGTTAATCAAACGGGGGGGGGGTCCATTCTTGATTAACTATTTCTTTGAAGTATTAAATCAGAATAGCTGTGGTAAATTGACTTTTTTTTAACCTACTCCCCACAAAGCAACCAAAAGTAATAATTTACTCTTTTGACACTGGGGGGCTCTTTCCTATCCTGGGAAGGTTTGAGCAAAATAGAGACAGTAACTTCGTAGATGTATATAACATTATCCATTGACATCAGAGATTAAAACCCAAGGGTTTTCACAAGACATGCATGAATTTTGGAATATTTTAGAAAATGGTAATTTGAATTATATTTAGAACCTCCATTGGAAAGGTAATGAATCAAGGAACAGATTAGATAACAGATCAATTGTAGGGATTTTCATGATGAATGACCAACGTATGACAAGTTTGGGCACACAACATTACAATTTTCTAGCTTAAAGTTACATGTCTTAGCTATTTGTAACTGAACGGAAACTCGTTTTATAAGCTCATGAAAGACATTTCACTAATAACTGAAAAGTTCTTGTTTTTTTTGGCTCTTAATTAATACTTAAAAATTTGGAAATTACATTTAGTTTAACCTTTTTTCTTTTCAATTTCCAGGCTGCAATTGGATCTGTGGCCCTGGAGACTGCAAAAGGCAAACCATCCTATGAACATTTGGAAATTTACGGGACACAGGTTGGTTATTATTCTGTTTACGTTGGGTATTTCAGAAATAAAGGGAGCTTGGTAGCATTGAAACGAAGGTACATGAAGAAGGGACTACCTCATCCTGTTCCATAACTATGGCTAGATCTCGCAGCTTGAATTAAAAGGGCCAACATTGAATGTGTCTGATTTTGTTTTGAGAAAACATCCAGCAAAGTAGCTAGGTAAAACCAAAATATAGACTGGTCAGTTAGCTATCATGAAAAGTACTCCACATGATGTGAAGACTCCACTAGCTTCCGGTGAAGCTATATTAACCTTCTTGAGATACTGTTTTATGACCAATTTTAAGTACCAAGGAAACTACAATAACTTGATTGGCTTAGAGGCTGGTACTATACTTCCTTCTCTGAAGTTCGTTGTTTGTTGTCATGACCACACACAGCGATCTCACTCAGAACGGTCATTAATCAAGGGATATTTAATACTGGGGGTGGTTTTAATGACCCCATGTTTTGTGTTCTCTATTTGTATCACTTAACTGAGCTGCAAATTGAAGTATATTATAATCATACTATGGGAACATTGTCATTTTGACTTATGACTTATGTGCCAAATCAACAGAATACCTCCTTTGACAACCAGACCATTTACCTACCACTCCGAGGACAACAGTTAGTTTCTATAAACCAAACATGGGCCGCACTGGCCATGCAGTACCTGTGACCTTGTTACAAACGCTTGTTGGTATTGACAACTTGAGACTTTCACCTGTGAATGAGATCTAAGCAAATGTATACTTTCTTTATAACTCTCCAGTGGGCTGGGATGCCTTCTTATGGATTAGTAGGTTATTTAGATACATATCTTACCAGAGAATATCAAAGATAGCAACAGATTATAAGCCGAAAGAATAACCTCTTGCTACCTTCACTTGCTCTTGAGTTTGTGTCCCCCCTCCCCACATCACCAATTTTGCAACAATGGAAACACATCAACTGACATGATCTCAATTACAGAATCTCCCGATATCTTCTTTCTCGAGTAATCTAATATCCACGGAAACATAAAACTAGTCGCCCGACCAGCAAGTGATTCTTCAGGCTCGAGGTCTGTAGATTTGGTTACACCTTCGTGTAAAGTTGCATGGCTTGACATCAGATTTCCCTCCCCCCCCCCTCCTCGGCTGCTAGCTGTAGGCTTTGGGATGTGTGTCCCTTCGATTCAGCTCCACCAGGCTGTTCTCGTCCGCTCATCTCCGTTTCTCTATTCATCTTGGTCACAGTGCTACGTCTCTTAGGGCAGTGGTTCTCAACCTTTTTCCATCCACGGACCCCCTGGGATAATTAAAAATTGCAGAGGGACCCCCATACATAGGTGATTGTCGTGGCAATTGAATGCCGGTACGGCAACCCCAGGTTGAGTAACACTGTCTTAGGGGATACGAGTAAATTTGTAATAAAATTGCATCAGAGTTTTTTTTTCCACCGAGCTCACGAGAGGTGAAAATTTATTCTTTGGAAAAAAAAATGTATTTCTCCGAAAAAATATTTGGCAATTATGGCAGAACTGTTGACGTATGTTTATGGCATGTGCGTAGCAGTTGGTTAAATAGAAGACTTGGTCAAGTAAAAAACAAAGCATATAATAATCACTACATTACACAAGGCTTCTATCACTATACAGACTTAGTTAGGTATTAGGTTACATTGTCAAATCAGTACATATGCTATGGCTTAAATGGACTTAGGTATTATGTTACATGGTCAAATCAGTATATATGGCTTAAATGGACTTAGGTATTAGGTTATGGTCAAATCAGTATATATGGCTTTAATGGACTTAGGTATTAGGTTACATTGTCAAATCAGTATATATGGCTTAAATGGACTTAGGTATTAGGTTACATGGACAAATCAGTATATATGGCTTAAATTGACTTAATAGGTAGTAGGCTACATGGGCAAATCAGTATACATGGCTTAAATGTGCAGCATATCTCAGACTGTGAAACAGTATTGCCCAACGGTATATCAGACAAGTCTAAAAATGATCGCAATGGTTTAAGTTTCTGCCCGAGTCGTCCGGCAGTTCCCATTGCTTTTCTGCGACCGTTGTGTAGTTTCTAAGAGCCATGCTGTGGCATCACCAGGAGGTGGAATGCGATGGGGACGTTCCCCCAACTGTTTGGTTTCCTTGGCCTTAGTTCCCCCAATCGGGCATGTAAACTGATGCATTCTTTTGTAATATAGTGCCCCTCTAAAGTTTGGGCCAAGGGCACCATGTCATCCCCTCCCCACCTTATTGTGATAAGTCTGGCGAATGCACCGAGTCCATGGAGAGCAATGTTGCACCATAAACTTGTCCTGCTGCCTTTTAACAAATTGGGAAGGAAGGAGAGGAGAGAGGAAGGCCACAATCCTGGAGTATTAAAGATTTTAGTTGCTGTTTAGTAAAAGTGTAGCCTAAACCTATATGATTGCATGAATCGTAAACAGGTAAAGTGTAGTACAAAGCTGAAAAGACAAAGACTGACATTCCTCATTAGTAACAACAACCCCCCATTCTGTCTCCTATGACAGTGCGTCGCTTGCATTCTCATGGTGTATCAAATTATGATGTATTTGCAAAAAGTTTGGTTTTGAATTCTTTTGTTAGACACCTGAGATGAACAAGATTCAAGAAAAATAAAGCTCTGTTAGTTTATATGGCTGACAATTTTATTGAAAATTAAATGTTTAATGCTACATAGAATACCAGCCTATTGTTTTGCATTTGCTCATCCCACGATGAGGTAACTCATGTTGGGTGATTCCTCGGTATAGGTACCGATTATCAAGGAATTGTATTATTTTGGGATTGCGGCCTTCAGAAATATCCTGATTACACTGTGCTCAAAATTCACAGAGAACTTCTTTGACATGTGGTTTTCACTGCCTTGCTGTTTACTGCCTTGTTGATATATGCACCATTGGTGCTCTCCTTACTTTTCTTTTTCTTTTTTGGTTCACACAGATTTTAACAATAGCTGCCTTGAGTATTATACTTACAGCTCCTCTAGGAGCTGTTCTCATTGCTCTGCTTGGACCACGTCTACTTCAGAAGAGTGGAGAAAGGAAAGACGTAGATAGCTGCCAGCCAAATCATCATCCTCTCATGTCATCGGGATGAAGAACTGATCAAAACTGGAATCAGATGAAGTTTGATGAATCTATGAAATGGTCAGTCCTGTACGTGACCAACTACAGCCTTAATTGTGGGGAATATTGGCTGTGATGATGCTCAGCGAGATGTTGTGCTGACGTTCGTGGTATAACTAAATGATGAGAATAGTAGAGATTCCATATGTTCTAAATATGTCATGTGACCATCCAGTCAAACAAAAGGTCGAGAGGATTATTGGGTGTGACGAAAGTCAACCAGATGTTGTGCTGATGTACGTGGTGTAAACTGAATGTTGAAAACAGCAGAGAGTCCATATGTTCTGAATAATTTTCTGATGAGAATAGTAGAGATTCCATATGTTCTAAATATGTCATGTGACCATCCAGTCAAACAAAAGGTCGAGAGGATTATTGGGTGTGACGAAAGTCAACCAGATGTTGTGCTGATGTACGTGGTGTAAACTGAATGTTGAAAACAGCAGAGAGTCCATATGTTCTGAATAATTTTCTGTCATGTGACCATCCAGTCAAATACAACCCCGAGAGGATCGAATATTGGGTGCACAATCATCTGCCATGGACCATTTGCATGTGACTGTTGTGACAAGTTCCTTCTTCATCTTTTCATTTGTTGCACCACGTCTATTTCATCGCTATGATTCACCAATAGAAAATAACCTGAATCAAAGTCTAGAAAAGCTTTGCTGCAGCCAAAAGTTTTGACCTAAGGTATTTGAATGTGAAAAGAACACCCATTTATCCTTGAAACCTTAGAAATCTAATTTACATCATGGCAATTGACACAGTGAGCTAGAAACATTTTCTGCTATGGAATAAAGTGTAGTAACGTGGAAGTACAGGCCTGATAATAATGTTTTCTTAGCCTTTCATTTCAGCCACTTTTAGAGGGTAATTAATATATTGAATAGTAGAGACTAAGGGATGCTATTACAATGCAACTAAGGTTGAAATGGTTTCAGAATTGCGGCCTTCCATTATACCTACTCCGGGGAAGAAATACACTTCTCGTTGTCGCCCTCATTATTTTGATAACCAAAGAGTTTCCATACATAGCCTTAAGTCAATTAATAAGGAGGAGTTTCATCAAAGATATTTCCAACGTTACACCTTTTTCGAAAAGGATAATAACAGATACAATATATCAATTTGAATGTAAGGTAACGTGGGAATTGATCCGCAAAGACTTGTCAGTTGGAGGGAAATATCAGGCACAAGTCCAATGTATAACTAACCCGTGGAACAAAAGTGTTGGGAATCGTCAACTTTGCTGGAAAAGGAGAGACTTTCTGGCCCGTAGGGTCAGAGGGGTCTTTAGTCTGGTGAGGGGTGTGTATGACCCTCAATGTCATACGAGGGAGTAGAGTGACTGAGCCACTGAGTGAGTTAGATCTTCCTCATGCAGGAAGGAGCTTTTTAAAATAATAAGACTGGTTTTAGCATTTTGTTTTTAACATAATTGGAACATTATGTCATCTAAAAGTGTATCCTTGCTTACAGATAGGGGGAGAGGTCGACTGCATAGCTTGGGCATGTGTACAGTGATATGCCATATGCATGTGCCACTATGAGCATCAGTGCAAGATATCAGCGAAAGATATTGCACTTTCCATGAAGATGAAAAGATCATGGTCCATCTGAGCCATCGCCAGGTATATTTCAAGCTTATATAGAAAACTTTTGAACATGAGAGAAAACTTTCAGGCTGCCATTATCAATACCACAATGGATGAATATTTAATTTGGAAAGGGTTTCCAGCCGTAAAAACGTCAAAAGTAATTCTTCTTTAAGCAGAGAATGCAATAATGCGTAGTGTTTCTGAAGCTGCATTTAATTAAATTAATTAATATCGCTTTGACGATTTGTCATTCAGGCTTGCTTTTACTAACATTAGACATTGAACATTGTCTTCATAACATTCAAGAAGTAACACAAGTCATAATAACTATTATGATGACGTCACTCCTAATGCCTTCTTGAGTTATAATGTTAAAAAGCTAGCTGATATGGATCTGCATGGCGTCACCACTCATAAAAAATTAATGAGATAATACGCAATATAAGCAACTGCAAACTATGGTTATAAACCTTTGGACCAGATAACAAGGAAATCACACTTACATTGTGATCCACATCCCAGGCCCGAAACCTATCCTAGAGATCATTGGGCTAGTGTAGCGTCACCTATTGGTGTAGCTGATGACTTTTATAGTGATATGAAAATGTACTTAACATGATCATACTTTGACAGTTTAAGGACTTTATACGTTAAGCCTCCTTAATATTCATGACATGGAGACTCCCAGCAATAGGGCTCGCTCATCTACTCACAACGGAGAACATATGCACGTACGGTAACCACCCTTCAATGTTCTTGAGGAATATAGTATTAAACCTACCCATGCAAGTCATGAAAATGTACCTAACATGCATCTGCTAACAAACATGCCAAGTATGAAGCAATCACATCTACGGTAGTATTAAATCCCTTCCAATCATTAATATTCAAACATGCACACCAACATCTAGGGATTATCATCTCACTTTGTCCAACATGTGTACCATGAAAGCTATCGTTCCAACATATTATCGAATTGTCGTGTGGTGTGCAAGCAATTTCCTGCGACTTCTAATAAACCCGCCCACTAATGAATACTAAATAGATTTTATTTTTACTTCATTTTATACCGTCAATCAATGCCTTCCACACATTTTGACAAATCTTTTTGATAAGTTTAAAATTGCCCATCGTAGGAATGCTGAACTAATTAACAACAAGGTAATAAAATCGCTACTATAGAACCTCAGTATTTTAGACAACACCGAGGTTACTTCTGTTGGATCATTGGTATTGATACTTGTATTGATACAAGGACTTCATTAATGTTCTAAGCATATATGTTATTAAGTTCTTGCATCGGGGATTATATGTTTTTTGCATAAGGTATATAAGTCCTGTAAATGGGGCATATGTGAAAACCAGATTTTGAATTCATTTAATCATTTTCATTCGTAATTAAAATACTTTTAGTTACTTTTTAATTTCTCATCCAATAATCAGCCGCATTGATCAGCTGATATCTTTTATGTTCTGAGCATTAACCAATGACAATTTAATATACTGGTGTATAATATGTCGTTCTTATGTACAGGCCCTACGGTATTCGTTTATAATAAGCTATATCAAGGTTGATTCCCAAATTACAATTGGTAGTTCCTCTCGCTCGTTATCTGATATGACAAGAATATATAGCATTTACGGGTAGTCCTTTGAATATTGTGTATATTATTTCGTTAATGTGATGGAATTTCAGTCGTTGGAGTAGGCCTGTATTTTATTTAGGCCAACTAATCTAAAGTGACAGGATTGTCTATAAACGTCGTCGTTAATTATCATTCATATATACACCCACACTGCAAACACTAATTGAAGGTGTAACTAAACTCCGCTATTTTTTTGAACTATGGTCCTGGTAAATTGTAGTCTGTGTGCCAGTTTGGAAACTAAACGTAAATTGAGAATGTAGTAGAGATGCCTTGAGCAATAGAAATAGCGTCAACATCATGAAACTGCTCTCATTCCTCCGTTTTTTGCCCAATTGAGTTGAGATTTGGTCACAAGTTGTAGGTCTATTGAGAGATTTGTGCAACATATTGCATGGCACTAGCCCAATGATCTCTTTGACCGATCCGAGTCCGAATGAAATAAGTTGGTATTTGTTGACGTTGACTAACCATACCTCAATTAAATTTGTTCAAATGCCAATTGTCGTAGAAGAGTGGGATCTTTCAGTGAGCTTTCTTTCTGACCAAGTGAATCCTCTTTACGACCGGACTTGGAGGTTAAATATATACATATATATAATATATATATGTAT